>JAJSRV010000018.1:755870-946171 GCA_021527715.1 Neoseiulus cucumeris | reverse complement strand
TGCTGATCGAATGGCAATGCTAATCTTTTGATCCCCTTATCTGTAGAATAACACTATCCGATGTGCTTCTCCATTCAGACACCGTTCTACTTCAGATTCAAATGAAGCTTTAGAAACAGTGGATGTCGTTTGAAACAGCTCTGAATGATGTCATTCGTTTTCCTATTCATGACTTGGGAGGATGGATCTCCGAATCTGATCAAACAAAACAATCTGGTTGCAATAGCTGAATGATTGATCATATGACTGACGTGACAATCAGTCGGGAATTCGGCGAATCGGAGGAATAAGTGGCCGGTTATGTTTTCGGCCGGAGATCGAAACTATCGTGGCTGAAGTAACTTAAGAATCGGATATTTTCAGAAGAACCTTGTAGTGAAATGTTCACTTCGCCGTCGCAAACCCCCGCAACAAGATATTTGCATTCTTCGAGCCTCACTTAAAGCGTCGAAACTCAATACCAGAGCTCTTTTGTTCTCGAAATCCAGACCACTATGGGATCGGCGCTAACCTGTCTACAGGAGGGGCATAGTTGTCCACTCCGTACCATTCCGTACCACCGTACCGCCGCACCGGTCTGGCACGGAGTACGGAGCGTACCCCGTACTACGGGAGCTCATGTCTGGGTGGGGCCCAGTCGTCAGCGATTTCGCAGTCGGCGCGCGAAAGGAAAGACCGGCTGTCAGTTCAACTTCCGTTTTCTCGGTCTCCCCGAGAGGTCCAGAAGTTGTTTGTTGAGTATGAAGAGCTTCCAGAGAATGAATGAAGTAAAGGAAAGGGGTTGGCTAGAGCAGACTGATCTGTGCTTCTTTATTGCTCTTATATAGCTAGCTGACTGCTACACTCCCCCCCTGAAGAGCTGTCCCCCCTGGGGCAGTATGCAAAAACGTTGCGTAGAGCGGCGGTCCTTGATGAATTTCCTTCCATGTAAACAATTCTTTTCGGAATTCCTGCTAGAATTTCTACGTTTGTAACCGGGAAAGGGCCAAGAAACTTGCTGAGCTTCCCGCTTCCCTTTCGCACAAGGATTTTGTCATCTGCCAAGAACGACGTCGGACGCGTATTTCTTTTTCAAGAAACTTGAAAAGGTCGTCGAATGCTGTGTCAGTGAGATCATCGGCGTCGTGGTCTCGTAGGAAATCTTCTCGCAGTATGGAAGGGAGTGATTCCCTGATACTGATGATGGTCAGCGGTTGGTAGATTGCCGCGTCCGCCCCGAGTGCCTTTAGAGCATTCACCGAGCCCCATGCTGCATGAAACAGGTCTTCCAACCGACGAACGTCGTCGGCCCGTGTCACACTGTGTTTCCTGCTCAAATCACGGAGAGTTTGGAGGTGTGAACATTTGAGATCGGAAACGGAATGGAAGTGTTTGGCCAGATCTGTCCATGCTAACTTGAATGCATCTTGTACACCAGCGTAATTCAGGACGATCCTGGACTTCCTGAGAGCGTGATCGGATGGGAGATTTTGCAGAAGTTTTTCGAGGACGACTAGACATTGTTTGTCCAAGTCTTCTAGTTGGAGAAAATGTTCTGCACCTTCTTCAGATGTTGGCAGTTCCTCTCCTCGGAGGAGTATGAGTCTCTTGCGCGTTTGTTCCAATTTTACGAACAACGCTGTAACTGCGGCCGAGTTCTGGAAAAATCCGTCCACTGCAGTCTCTTCAATCAGACTCGAACAGAGTCTTGAGAGAACCTTTAGTTGTCCTTTCTTCTGACTCGCGGAATTGCGTGTCTGAGCCATGTCGGCTGCGCCAGTAAAGGAAAGGGGTTGGCTAGAGCAGACTGATCTGTGCTTCTTTATTGCTCTTATATAGCTAGCTGACTGCTACAAATGACGAATGTCGGACACCTCTGTTGAACGCGCGATCGTTGCGTGGCGGTTTTCGAGTTTTCAAAAAACTTCAGGAAAATTTGATGAATACCATCTCGAAGGATTCCGACGACCTCTGCCGTGCATCCATCGAGACGTCGACAGTACGATCGTTGGTCCTATAATGGATGGTTCATCGACTCGATAGGGATCAATTAGATCAATGACGCGCGTCGTGAAACAGATTCGGAGAATCATCCTGTTCGGAAGTTGATGGCTCGAATAAGAGCTCAGAGAGTATGCTAACATCGGCTGTTCAGAGTTCATCGATAAGATCCACCTAGGCAATGGAGTATGTACAGTTGCACCCGCAGAGTATCTATGAGCCGATCCACTCCACAATTTCCGGCGGCTCAACTGAAACTCTTCCTCTGCAACATTGTTCTCCCTCGAAAGAGCAACTGGTGGCGCCGCACTTTTCGGCTCCGAAACGCGAGGCAACAACAGTGCTGAACTTTTTGCCGCCTCCAAACGAGACCCACCGATCGCCCGACTGCATACCATTAGAGCCGCTGATAGGGGCAATTGATGCGCTACTTCCCTCGGAGAGCAGAAAACGGATAGGCGAGCGGCATCTTCACCCCGTTCTCCTTTCTGTTCCTCCTCGCTCCTGTATCATTGGACTCCTTTCGATGCGAAGCGAGTGGTGAGCGCTCGCTTCAGAGTGCGCTGAGTGCAGTCAGGCAAACAGAAAACCGTAGTGGGAGTAGCAAAGCAAGTCGAGCTATCAGCAAGGTTGTCACGTCCGCTTTCGATTGAGGGTAAAGGAGGACGACGACGACGACGGGTAGGGCCCCAGAGGGACGAACGAGCCATCGGAGAAGATAGAAAGAGGGAAAGGAAGCGCAAAAGGAGCAAGGAATCTCTCGGTTCTTCCAAAAGATGACTTCATCGGATACCACGGGCAAAGTTGCGGCGTCATGGCTCACCCCTTCCGGTCAATACTCACCCCTCCCCTTCTTTCGGCTCCAATCAATCCTCGTCCAGCCAGGCTGAATCTGTTAGCGTCATCCTCTCTTCGTCCTGACTCGACTTCCATCCTTTCTCCTCGCTCGATCCTCGCTCAAACATCATTCACTCCCATTCATCTTTCGTTCAACCTCACGCTATTCTATGTTGGTCCAATCTTTTACTCCTCTTCCTACTTTTGCGTGACCTTGATTTTTGTTCGGCCCTCTCTTGCTCTTCCCGAACGAACGTTATCTCGTTCTATTCTGACCCGACCGAACCTCAAGGGGTCAAGATAAGCAACTATCTGTCCCAGTCTTTCGACGGAGAAGCTCTGCTTCATCCTCGTTTGCAATGCTTGATGTTCTCCTCATCTTCGCCTAGGTCTTCCCTCGCGGACACAGACCTTGTTTTCCCTCTTTGAATTGAAGCTTGTTCCTCTTCTCTTCGTCCTCTGCTTTTTTTTTTCTTATTTCCTCTCGCTTTTGATCAAGCCTTCGCTTCCATGTTCCCGACTGGCGCAAAACAGATGGTCAGCTGGCTGATTGACTGACTGACTCGCCGTCGGTCGCGTCGGCTGCTTTCCAACTCGCGTTCGTCTTCGCTCGCTGCCTCTGAACGCGTCCTTCGAGCAAAAGAAAGAAAAAACAGCGCATGCCAGACAAAGCAGAACAATGACAGAGAGCCGCCATGTTGTTACGAGAGATGTCCGTCCTTCAGAAAGCAACAAGCTCAAACACGCTTCACTTGGAGCATGTTTCCGTCTGGACAGTATTTTCCTTTCTGCAAGCCAAGTCTCTCTGGATTCGACTCGTGAGAGAGACTCTGCTGCTGACTCCGGTCTCGAGGAGTCCTGCCTTTGCCGTGATCATGGAATGTTGCGGATTTGAAGCATTCGGACAATGCGTTTACGAGGAAGCGAAAGCCTCATTCATTTGAAGTTTCTAAATTCGATTTCTCTTCGAGGAATTCCACTGTTTCATGTAGACTTCGAAAAAGCCTTGGAAACTTTTCAATCTTCGATCATGAATTCTGAACCAAGGCGGCAAAGTTATCGCTGGAACGCAGAAATCTCCTTCCGCTTCGTCCTCTGATTCCAAAAGACGAACCAAATATCAAATAAACGATTCCTCCGACCGAGTTCCGCAGCGAAATAATGAGATCCCATCCTCGAACGGCCGGCGGAATTTCCACGCGCGAGGAAATCTCGGAAAGCGAATCGAGGAAACTCCGGCGCACTATTTCCAAACTGACAATGAGTCTTCCAAGGAAGCGCTGAACCAGAATATTGTCGAGCGCGAATGACCATGAAGCCTCGTCCGGTCGTCATTTCTTCATGAAGCTGTTATCGAAGTGAAGCGAAGTTTTGAGCAATCGTTCCCGGGATTCTCCCTCTCCGCCCGATGCTGGTTTCCACTTAGCCGATCAGGGAAGTGAGGTTCAGGCCTTTCGCCTTTCTGAGCCGGGGTCGAGAGAGGGTCAGAAGTAGGTAGAACCCGCAGCTGAGCGCATTGAATGAAGTCGGGTTAATTTGTTGGCTGGAAGGCTGGCTCGTTGGAAACTCGTTTCGGTTTCTCGGAGCCAGCCGAGGAGGCTAATGCGAGGCTCCGTCGACGGTAGCAGCCGGGCTCTCACAAGAAAACAGATCACTCACAATTAGGCTTGCGGCTTCAGGCGTTTCGTCTACGCGGAGCAAGCCGAGCTAGGTAAGTAAACTGTGAGCTGGCATTTATGCAGGATTATGTTGCCTTTCACTTGATACTGGCCACTATCGCCTGTCTCGGCGTGACCGATCACTCTCTGGCGTCCAAACCGCCGTCGATTTCTATACCGCAGTAGTTGGGCTCTCGTCCGCTTCTTCGCCCACTCGGCCGGCATTGCGAAACTTCCGCTTACGAACTTTTTCTATTCCCGTTTGCTTTCTGACGGAGACTTCTTCCATCCCATAGTATTCGCACTCTATCTGCGTGGAAAAGTTGTCAAGCTAGATCTACGCTCGAGACACGCCTCAAAACCGCGAAAAAACAAACATTTTTTTCGGAAAGACGCAATTTTCCTCGTATGTAATATATGTAATATATGTAATATATGTAATATATGTAATATATGTAATATATGTAATATATGTAATATATGTAATATATGTAATATATGTAATATATGTAATGTCTAGTCGTGCTGAAGCTGCGCGGCTATTTTGAGCCCCTAGCTGAAACCGGTTTACGAGTTCTTCCGCCGTGAAAAAACCGGATTCGATTGTTCCAACTTATCACTACAAATATCATGCTCTCTGGTGTAACAAATCAAACTTTGCTTACACCAGACAATCAACAAGAAATTCCGGAATACTCCCTTCCCGTTAAAATGCCGTGAATTACGGTATTTTCGTCCGGAGAACCGTTCGTGCACGAAGGTTAATCGGAAACGTGCTAACTTTTCACACTTCGAACACCGAGAGTTTGGCAGAGAAGGGAGATCATCAGAACTTTTCGGCTGGTTTCCTTTTTAATCGGGCACACTTTCACCTTTCTTTGGGTACTTCGGGTTTCAAATGTGCCTCGACAGGTTCGATTGATGAGAAAGTTGTCCACTTGATTCATCATTTTAGATTTATCAAGCAGAATACCTGTCAACTTCGGGTCTCTGATCACGAATGTATGCAGCGCGCTTCACGCACGAAAAATTGATCTTCCATGCAGTTTGCTTGATCGACAGTTTGAAGGGTTTTGGAAGTTATGGTTCTCGATGGATCCGTAGTTGGGTGGAAGTTACAATTTTGTGACTTTCAAGAAAGCTCATCTTCTTAATTTTATTTACCTAGGAAATCGTTGAATTCTCTCTCAGCAAACTTGCGTATCGACGAGAAAAACTTTGAGGAAACCTCGGAGTTCGTTCCCTGGGTTGAAGCAAGTTTTCATTCCAAAACTTGCTTTGGAGCGTCTTTTCTGCTCTCCCTGTGTGAAGTAAATAGACAACTCCTTAGGCTCCAGAACTTTTTCTTTCACTTCAAGATTTGAAGACTTTCTTTCTGTCGCCATGTAGCAAAGGAAAAGTGAACGTTGAGCCAAAAGAGAGGAAAGAAGAAGCATGAAGTCGCGACGCCGGTAGAATTTCTAAAAACTCATAAATTGACTCGTCATGTATGATGACGATTTATGTCGGCGTTCGGTGGAACTCGATCTTGGGGTCGCTCTGCTCACTCCGCGATTCTCGTTGATTCTTTCAGTTCTCTTTTTTCGTTTTTCGTTTCTCTTCTGTCTCGATCGAATACATCATCCAAGCATGGGTAAGACCACACGTGTGTCTGGGTGAAAGGCGGATTAGCTGTGTGGGAGTCGCTCGCTGTCCGTCCGCCTAGCTTTGAGCGACGACAAAAGCGAAAATAAAGAAGGAAAGAAAACGAAAAGAAGAAGCTCATCGTTTCAAAGTTCTTGTCAATGTGCATGTCATCCCGAACACAACGATTCCTCGTTCAAGATGCATTCTGCAGCAGCCGTCGACGTCGACCCAACTCTAGCGACTCACACAGTGAGTTGGCGCTCGGCGGAAACGTTGACAACGACGAACGTGCTAGCCGGTTTTTTCAACAAAGAACAGAGTCCGACCTATTTAAATTCAGGCGACGTTCTGACCGGGACAGACAGACTGAAGAGAGAGATCGGAGATGTTGCGTGACGTTGCCCTGTTGGAACCATGAATCGATCTCCGGAAACATTGAAGTGGATTGTTCAAGGTGAGGGCAGAGGTATGAACGTCATTTGGGCGGATACTTTTTCAAATACTTGTTTGGTGAGCCGTGCGGAGGGGAAAACAATGAACGAGAACTCGCTAGAATTTCCCCTTCGGCCAACAGCAAAGGTTCCAGAAGAGAACGCTGAAAGAACAAACCAAAAACCGCACGGTATTGCCCAGATGTGGGCGACAAGAAACCTGGGAGAACCATGAATAGGAGGGACAGGGAGAATGATTCGATTGAAGGCCGTGGAGGGGCAGGAGAACACTGCAAAGACCGGAAGGAGTATAGAAAGAGAAGTCGATAAAAATCGCGAGGACGACACCGCTCCAAGAAGGGCATAGGAATGCCAGAAGGTTCCGCCGAGCACACCCAGTGTTCCAAGAGGGAAAAAAGGATAACGAAGCAGGGGTGCGAGGAAGTGGAGAGGAGAACGATGAGCTCAGGAAAAAGGAGAACAGGATGGGGATGGAATGTTGGAGCGTGGCACTTGCGGAGGCGGAACGGGAGTCGTGGGCGGTGTGATGGGGAGAGCGAAGAGTTCTAGAAGTGAACAGAAGAAAAAACAAGAAAAAGGAGCGGAACAACGAAGGGGGTCGAGGAAAGAACAGGATGTGTCTGGCTTTCTGCCTGATTACATGGACAGCTCGGAGTCGTTGCTGGTGTTCTCCGTGATGGCGAGAAGTGTTGCCACCTGTCCTCTGGTTGCTACCGTGCGTTTGAAATCTGCACAAATCACAAATCTACAACTCCACTCTTTGATTTCGGATTGAAGTTCGGCGAAAAATCTCGCTGAGGTGAAGTTGTCGAATCTTCGTTTTAATGTCAGCGAAAATCTCGAAAGGAAAACCTCATTTCCTGTATCAGTCATTTTTGGGAACTGCGTCGAAAACGTTGACAACCGATTCGCGATGATCACGGCGATAGAGCCGCAGCTGCAGCGGTTCCGTGTCCTGGAGGTGCTGTGGACAGATGTGGAAACTCCGTCGAGTTGTCGCAATAGAGGAGATGTCTCAGTGAAACTACTTCGGAACAAGCTTCCCCTGCCAGAATGATCGACGACTACTTTCCGAATGAGTTCTCGGCAACGTTAAACGTGCCCTCCTCTCTTCGGGAGTTTGGGGGGCCATTTGCTGAAATGTTTCTACTCCAGAGACAGCTCGACTCTTCTGTAGAAACACCGATTCGTTAGAGAAAAAGAAAAAACTTCCCCCAGAACGCTTTTGGATTTGTCGATTCGTCTAGCGATCCACACAACATTCTCTGAACACGCAAGCGCCCTGGAAACAATATCGAAGCGAACATGATTGAAATCACCATGAATGAACGACGCATCGCGTTCCGAGTGGCGCTCGGAAGTCTGTTTCGACCATTTTTATGCGACGCATCGGAACAGCGATGCGGCACTCGAACCCCGCAGCGGCTAAACAGCGGAAGGGCGGAGATGGTCGTGTTGAGTTTTTGCTGGTGCGTATCCAGTTGTTGAGAGCCGTCGGGAGTCAAGTTTTTTGGCTTCATTAACTACACCGCAGATATGACGTGTCGGAAACAGTTTTGACTTCACGGTGCGGTTCACTGGCTGTTGCCAAACAAAAACTAAGTGAACTCGAGCGAAACATTCGCCGAACGATGGATAGAGGTTCCGAGCGAGCTCCAACGACAGGAGACCACAAGCCATCGATGATACTCTTCCGTTACGCCGAGATAGCTCTTTTTTCAATAAACGATGTCCACGGCCAGGATTGTCTTGCATGCATGTCCCAAGGAGCTCGCCACGCCCCCGTCGAGTGGCACTTCGGCCTCGTTTCACTGACTAGGAGTGTCATGGTGTACGAGCATGACATACTTCACGCAAGGCTGACTGACAGGACCTCATCGAGCATTCCCGGCCTCATTTCATATCAAAAGGAAACAGAGCTTTGCGATCCGGGAAAATAGAATACATAGTGCTAGCAGGTCGCAGACGAATGGTTTGCTTGAGAATGTGGGACGAAGAACAGCCAACAAATTAACCAAAAAGCCGAGGCCAGAACTGGATGGAGGTTTCTCCGGGCGGAGGATGAAGCAGAGGCTTCTTTCTGATGTTGAAACAGTTACGTTAATAGATCGCACGTGCTCAGACGCACAGCTCAAAGTAAAGGTACGATCGGAAGCTCGCGCGTTCCGACGTGGGATGCTTCTATCGCTTGGTGAGCACCGGATCGGACTGGCCCGACTGAAACGACTTGGTCGAATGGACAGCAGTATCTCGTTCAAGTGAGGCACATCAATCGACCTTCGGCTCCAAAGGTCGTTTGCTATCTCGCTGCGAAGATGTGTAGGTGTGTGTGTGTATGTGTGTTTTTGCTTCTTGTTCCCTCGTCGGAAATGGACCCGGAGCCAAAGCAATCAACGAATTACAGTTCTCGCGAGACATGCCCGGCTGAACTGGAGTCGTGTTTGCTCGATCCACACACGCACGGCCAGGAACATCCAGTCTGGCGTCAAAATGTCGGTGTACTTATCTCCTTTTCTCACCGGGTATCATCCTCTATTCCGCACCACCACGATATTTCTGCGACATAGTCGATCATTCGAAGCCACCATCGAGGAAACTGCAAACTTCAACGAGTGAGATCGAACCTAGAAGTTAGGAGTTACAGGAAGTTCCAAGATTCGGCAGCTCGAGCAGGGAACCCGGAACTCAACTAACCAAATTGTCAAGTTACGTCTTTTATCCTTTTTTTTGTTGTATATCATCGCATCTTTCGGATTGGATAGCGCGTGAATAATCTCTCTAGATTCCGATCGCTGCAATCCCGAGGGAACTTTTTCATCGATTTCTGTCCCGACGACTGCGAACAAATACACGACACAATGGCTCCTATTCAATATCGACTTCGCCTCCGGGCGTTGAGACACCCAACGTTGTCTGACGGAAGAGACCGAACTCAACTCGCACTTCCTGCTACTCCAACCGTTTTTCGCCCCTGTACGCAGATTTCTGTTTCTAGGACGCCGTCTCCACGGCCTCGCTTCGTTCCAGAAGAGTATTTGATTCAATGATCAGAGGCTTTTCAGCTCTTTCACAACCTTCATAACGAAGTTCCGATTCGGTTCACTCAGATTCATGTCGGGACGATGGAAAACAATGACGGAGATACTCAGCGAAATCATCCACCGGAAACCAGCGAATCGAGAACTTTCCGATCAGAACTCTCGAATGCCGGGATTCTTCCGCGTTCGGCGAAACGAGAAACAGAGGAGAATAGATACAAAAGTCAATCCTATTACAGTTTTCTAAGTGACATTAGTATACATTATGTATCAGGAGACTCGGTCATCTTCATCAGTATAAGGAGAAGAAGATAGCCATCACAGATGAATTAGCAAACTATCAGCCAGACCTACCTTTGCGACTTCAGGAGCAATCGAGATGAAACGTCCCGGGTACTCATCACGCTTCCTGTAATATGTACGCGACCCGACAGGAGGACGGAAACATCCGTGGAGCATACGTGTCAGAAAAACGTCAGAATTTCGAATACAAATACAATGAGTTAGGGAGGGGAATACAATTAGAGTGAGTCCAGCAATGACGAGAATTTGAGTTGGTCGGGTCGTAATCACGTAATTCAAAAAACATGTCGTGGTTCCGCGTCATGCTCGCTGATAACAAACTGGTGCGCGCCTCATCCAACGTGAATTCCGCGCTCTTTGTTGAGATCTAGAGTGGACTCAAGACAATGTAATCACAAGGAGCTCGGGGTCGTGGTTGCTCATTTTGCACATCCTAAAACCAAATCATGTTCCTACTAACGAGCGAGGATGAGCTAAAAATATCTCCGAATCTTGGGACGTCACCTAGAATATTCTCGACCAGGCTGCTTGTCCGTCAAATTCGAGATCTCTCGGACGGAAAAAAGCTATCATGGTAAGACGCATTAGTGCATTTTTGTGCGAGCAAGTCAGCTCAGCGGCCGTTCCGTCGATTAATTATTTAAATCATTTAATCTCGTCTGAATGCGGGAACCGTTCCTCCATGGCTAAGGAAAACGAAGAGATATATCAGGCTCTAAAACCTGATCGGAAATGCTTCACCGAGTTCTGTTGAGGGAAGAGAGAGATCTGGAAGCACGCTTTTCCACTCTTCGGATGATCAACTTCTCGAATTCCAGCCCGCTCTTGATCATTTGGACGCGAACTTCGTCTCGTTCTCGCTCTGTTTGGCGAATATGAGCGCCTGTTCCATCGTCCGCAATGTTTTTTTCGATAATCTCGGGAACTCGTAGTGTCCACGGCCGCCTATTCGGTGGAGCTGAGCCATCCATTTACACCCCGAGCCTTTGAGTGAGTAACTCAATTCTTTCCGAAGTGTTCCACGAAATGTTCCATGTGTTCGTTTAGCAGTGAGGCATCTCGGTGGTTCGACAATCGATTGAAAGCCACTCGGAAATTGTATCGAATGCGGGTGCCGATGTCATTATCGAGGCTTCATTGTCAGCATTTATTCGCGATATTCGAATACTCATAACAGTCGAACATTAGATTCCACTATCAAAAAGGCGGAGGCGGGAGTACCATCGTTCGAATTTCAACTTCAAACAAATTACTGTGTCCGAGGGCTTTGATGGAATCTGAATGAACTTGTGGAGCTGCTCGTTTCCCTGTTTGCCTGACTGTTTGAGCTCCGAGCCGGGACAGCTCGCACGCGCAAAGCTCAATCGCGTAGCCGGCGGATGGCTCGCTCTGGAGAAGGACGAAATCGGGAATCAATTCGTCTCTCGATGAACTCAGATGGAGAAGATTGCTCCCTTCACTCAAATTACTTCCTGTGAACAGCGGCTCGACCTCCGCGAGACGGTCGTAGTGACGCGATCTCAAATATCTTCTATCGTATCGCGGGAAATTTAATTTACTAAAAGAGTGAGGTTCGAAAAAGACTACAAGAGTTTCACAAACGTTGGAAAAGGAGTCTCCAAGAGACTGCGAACGAATCGACTGAGATTCTCGTCGATCCCCTGATGACCTTCATCAAAACTCGATAAACCTCATCCAGAATTCTCAAGTTTCCAGCTGGAGCGAGGGTGCGCGTCCCACTTCGAAGAGAACCTTGGCGGATGTTTGGGGGACAGGTGGCGCCCCCTGGCGTCCCTCGCTCGGTAACATCGAGACTTCCAGCACAACGAGGGCCCGGGATTCTCCACTTCCTGTGAGAAGAATCGCCAACAGGTTGTTCCCGACTCGCGAATGAGATCAAGGAGGACCTCTTGAAAACTTTGAGAAAAGAAGAGACGGCTGCGGAGCGGCCAGAAGGGAAGCGCTCGATACAAAACACTCGAGTCGAGTCGTCCGGAAGCCAAGTGCTATTCCCTAGTCGGATGAGATTACAGCCCTACAAGTTCAGTCATCTTCATGGTCATGTGACGTGGATCGAGTCGACTTCGTTTTTCCCTCACACAGCTTGAGTTCCTCTGGATTTCAAAGAAGTCGTCCTGAA
Organism: Neoseiulus cucumeris; assembly: GCA_021527715.1. Lineage (NCBI taxonomy): Eukaryota > Metazoa > Arthropoda > Arachnida > Mesostigmata > Phytoseiidae > Neoseiulus > Neoseiulus cucumeris. The sequence goes on along the minus strand of JAJSRV010000018.1, from coordinate 934,137 downwards.
TCGGTTTTCTTTGAAATTATGTCGATTCGTTTCGTTGGAACGTTTTCGCTCGACCTCCCCTGGATTTCCATTCGTTCGAAGTTTATTTGAGTTATGCGCGTCCCATCCATTAGTTCGATCGTAGCATTTCGATTCGAATATCAGAGAGATTTGAAGCCGGCCCTGACCTGAATGGGAGAAACAGCCGACCTTCGGTCTGAAAAATGTTTCAAGGTTCCCATGAAGTTCCGGGGGATCCGCATTGAATTTATGGTATGTCTGCATTAGTGGGCGTTCGAGGGAGTCGCTGAGAGACTCCGAAAAACAGGACGAAAAAAAGTCCCCTATCCCACGAAAATCTCTATGAGTAGGTCAATTAGGGAGGGCAGGAAGTTTTAAATAAGTGGAAGTAGAGCAACGGGGTCGATTCTAACTTCAGCCGCATCAGTGAAGCAGGGACGACAGTTCCGACGGCAGGGGCGACCAACACTTCAATACGAGCCAGCAGAGGGGCAGAAAGGTATTCCGGAGTCTTCTGCTTCTGTCTCGCGTGGTGACGGAGACGAAAACGCCGCAACCGGACGAGTCGTTCTCGAAGAAATGCACGTGCACGCCGAACTTTGACAAATTCGTCCGATCGTGCCGCCCCTGTTCTCGAGCAGAAAGTGGCCAATGAATCAAGCTGGTGATATCATCCCTACTGCCACTGAGGCGGTGGTTTTGGAGCATCACTGAAAATTCCGGTGGTTTTGGAGCATACATACTTCCGAATCTGAAACGTTGATTTCCTTCATTTCTTTTCGACTGTTAATCGGCTGGAAATAGAGCATCCCAGAAACATCTGTGGAGTTTCGTGATCATGACGAATCTGCTCAGAACGGTACCTCATATTCCCCATATTTCATATCTCATGGGGAAAGTCTTATTCCTTGCGGATAATGTGAATCTGGTATCGAGGTATAGAGAGAGGCTCGGAGACCAAAAACGAGAATCTGAATGATATGATTCGGATTTCGAATGATGACTTGATTCCAGGGTTTGTAGGAGAAATACATCAGGGGCCCGAGCCTGGCACAAACGACTACAGGGGGACCCAGCCGCCGAAAAGGTCGGGAAGCACTACCTTATTGTGGCCGCGTTACAGATTAGAGGACACAGGACTTCCGCTCAATGAAGAGAGCACGAAAAGCCGGCGAAGGTTCGTGTTTTTTGTCTTGTCCATTTCAGCGAGAGGTCAAGGTTGTCATCAAGCTCTGATTGGCTCCTTTTTTCCTGCTGCTCTCTGGCTGAGTTCCTCCCTCTCCGGTATAAAACGTTGTATCGACAGGTGGTCGATTGCAGAGTCCGACTCGAACGGAGCCCTTGGATAAATCAGACCGATAATAAGAACAATTCGTCTGTGACAGAACATGTTGCGAGTCTGAGGGTAGCCCGTAGCTTAGGTAGGTGACTTCTAGGAACGCAGAGCGCTTCAAATTTCCGAGAAATTGGGTCCCTTGTGTCTCACGCGGGAATTGCGAGACAAATGGAAATCGAGGTAATTGCTTGTAGATGAACGGAAACGGCAATTGTCGAGCTATGAATTTTGCAAGACTGGCACGGGAGCGTCTGTGGAAGCGAGAATGAGGAAAATCTTGCAACGGAAAAACTCAGAATCTTGGTTGACTGATTACTCATGCACAGAACGTAAGAACTTGCGTAATACGTTCCTCGCCCCCTTCTTCTGAGCGAGAGCTCGGAGAAAAGTTTGAAGCGAACGACGACTTCTGTCTAGTCTACGGGCTCGACGCAAAACGTTCAGAGGGACGTGAGAATCGAAGAAGAAAATCCCCTCGAATTCCCTAGTGTTTCCAGAAAGTGACCGGAATGAATTCCGTCTGCGCGTTTTGAATGACTTTAGCGGTCTCGCGTGAAAGTCGTTAAGGTTTCGGCTCTTTAAGGCGACGCGTCCACGTACATAATTGCGAAGCTCTGTAATTTGTTGAATGGTGCGCGGGTTTTGGGCGATGAGGGGTCGGCAAGCAGGCAATGCACAGGGTCAGGGAAAGACTTGGGGCCCGCACGGTCATTAAGGACAATCAAACCTGTGCTGAACGACGGCGGAGCAAAGCGCTGAACCTTTGGAAAGTTTTCTCGCCCATTCAAAAAGCATGAAGGGAAGTGGAAGGCGACTTTTTCCGCAGAGCCCTACAGGACGATGGCCCCGAGCTGTCAGTCAAGTCCGTTTCCCGGGAAGGAGCATCCAGCATCAATCTTATTTCGGAAGATGATCCTCTAGAAATGCCCAACAATCCCGAATCCGAACTTCAAGTGAGTGTTATAACCTTCTTTTCTATATTTCCCAAATTGTCACCCCAGGAGAGAACCTTCCCGCGTAGAGGATCTGTTATATGACGTTCTATTTCCTCCACTTCGGGCTTTCCGCAGCGTAGACTTGTTGACGGTCTCTTTGTATGCAGTCGCAAAGTTCCTCTTCAAGCCTCCAGCGACCGGCAAAACGACGGACTGGCAGCCAACGAGGCATGAAACCGTGCATGGAAATCGATTGAGAGAGCATCAACCTCCGGTGGGCTTTCGGAATCTAAATTTATTCAAGATATGACAAGAATGAAGTTCTCGAGCGGTCGTGGAGCGAGCCGCATCGGGGCGATGTCGTCTGGATCTCCTCGAGACGATAGCGTTGCAACGCAGTCTGTTTTTTCGTCCGCTTCAATCTCGCCTATCTGCGGTATGAATACGAGTGCTGCATACGCGCCGCGCGGAAAATTCTAAACTCAATGCAGAGCGCTGTGCCGCCGGCGACTGCTCGATTCAAAGGGGTTTTGAGTCGCGGTTCGTCTTCGTCGGCCTCTACCAATCAGGTTTCTCAGGGTGGAACGCGAACTCGAATGATCTCTCCAAGGAGAACTTGAGCGTTTCAATCAGGTCCGGCTGCAAACAACATCTGAAACTGGGTCGTCACTGAAGCCGAAATGTGAGGTCGTAGGTCAGACGTGACTCTCAGACGCGAGGACCATCGGATGAACACTGCGTTATCACAGCCCATTAAGCGGATGCAACGAATGAGCATCAATGAATACTTTGTTAGCCCCCTCTAATATCACCCTCCAGGACTCATCATAGCCACAATCACTGCCATTCGCACGTCACACGAATGGACATTTCGCATGAACTCGATCCTTCATTGCGACACCTGGCCGCGGAGCCGACGACGAGTTCGCATGCAGGGTCACTCCGCACTGTCCATGACATCTAACAATATTGTGTTTTTTGATCGTATCCCTCTTGGAATTTTTTCGGAATACGCCCGCCGACTTAAACTACAAAGCGCCAATACGCCATCGCTGTAGCTAGGATGTGTTTTCTGCACGCGTGGTTCCAGGAAACTGCTTGCGCATGCCGCTCGCTACGCTCGCGGCTTCAATCATTCCTCCAGCACCACCCAGTGCTGTGAATTGCGCCGGCATTTTGCTCGCCTCAGTCGCCATGTGCGTTTTTACACCCAAGTCTAACTCGGCGGGCGCCAACCGAAAGAGAACCTCCCTCTTTATCTAAAGCAGATGGAAGTTCGTTTCGTTTTTTCAATGCTACGGCCCAATCAGCAGGATCTGGCGAGTAACGGCTAAACCATTCCTCCGTGGCGGCAATTTCCGAAATTTCCGGTTTTCAATCTGGGGCACGGGGCCGCGCCTGGAAACTCATTTACACGAACTCACAATACCCGGTCTTGGATTTGTGCGTTATGTAGTTCTTGAGGTAGAGCTCGAAACTCCAGGAGTGCGAGTTCCGGGCGTTTTGAATCGTTGCTCGAGGGGGTATTTCCCCTCTAAAACGGCGGGCAGTTCCATCCACACTAGAGCAAGCCAAGCGCATGTTCGAGTGTGCGATGAAGATAAGAGCATCATTTGAATTAGTTGATTTTGTTGCCATCCGAGAGGTGTCTCCAGGTTGTGCTGGTTCCATGCTAGAGCACCGGAGAAGGAAGCGACTCCTCAAGGGTTACAAAAAGTGTTCAAGAAGAACGAACGGTAAGATCGAGGTTCTTTTGATGACGATGTTTTTGTAGTGTACCTGTCTCTTATCGAGTTCATCGAGGTCGCTCACGCATCGTCCCTCTCTCTCTCTCTCTCTCTCTCGCAGCCACTATTTACGATCCTTGTCCAAGTGAATGCTGGGGGGAACAAACTTGAGGAGACTTTTGGGAGAAGCGATGCTGTGGGAGACTTCATGAAAGTAGGGTACGAAAATGGAACGACGGGCAAGCCGGAGGTTCCTCACTGAATTCGAGTCGCAGCGATTCGCTTCGCTGTTTTTATTGAGCGTTGATTGTCGCGGACAATCGATTAGGAAAGGTGCGGACGGCCAAGGTCACGAGAGGCAAAAATAGATGTCGGTGTCGCAATCTCGAATTCAAGGGATCAGAACAGTTTGCAGTTAGGCAGTGATAAGGAGAGAGATACGAAGGACCTGCAAACAAAGATAAGGACCGCTGTCGAGATTTGGGAACACAAAGAATCGGAGACAATTCCAACCGTTCCGGGCTTCAGTTTCAGCCGTCGGGCCAGTTTCGAAGGAGGACCCGCCACGAAACGATCGATCCGTCGTCGATCATGTTCAGAGTCTCCCTTAGTCAGTCTACGGCTCAAAGGCCAAGCAAACCTGGCGCGGATGCTCACGGCCGCAGAGTCATCGCAAAGCATACTGAGTGAATAATTCATTTCATAATAGCTCTGCATCGCCGACTGCACGCAATACTAAACGTCATATTAATCATGTGGTAGGGGGTGTTCTCTAGTTCGAGTGAGCATGTTTTCTCTATCGTGTCCACAGTTTCATAGTTCGGGCGAATTCACGCTTGGCCTATGATCAACGCGATGCTCTTTGAAACTCGCCGGCCGGGCAGAGCGCTCTGCAATATTTATTACTGACACCAAAAGCTCACCGCCTACGGCTCAAGCTCGCTCGTGTCTGGCTGTCTGTCTGTCCGCTTGTGCAAAAACGTAGCCACGCTGTCACGCCTGTGTTTAAAAGCATGTTCCTGTATGCGCACATTCTGTCGTGTTGCTACATCTGTAAAATGAACAACATGAAATTTTCATGTTTCGGCAACACTCGAAAAGCTCCCACGCTTCAAAAAACTGGGTTGATGCCCTCAGTTCTATTTTTTGAAGATTTGACGAATCCTTTACATCCGCTATATCATCAACTATTCATCTCTGATACATTCTCGTCATCTTTAGCGATTTCAGCAAATAAAGATCAGAACTCAGTATTTGCAGTTGACACCAGCCACTCACTACGAGTTCACATTTTCTAATATAATTGTTAAATGAACTGAAGCGTCGTAATTTTTGGCGTCACGACAAAATGCCTCTCGGATCTCGAATAGACCGGGTGATGATTTCCATCATTCAGACCTCGAACATATAACTTTCAGTGTCGTCACAACATCGATATTTAAATCAACAGCGACAACCCCGTTGAGGTCCCAGAGGGCTCAACGTGGACGGCCCCCTCTCGTAGACGTGGCCGGCGAGTCGCTGTTCGACCAATCATAGTGGATAACCTCGATTATACCGAACACATTCTACATAAGTTAATCAAGCGAGACTGTGAAGTATTCTCGAGATGTCATCGAGTTCTCTCATATTTTTCATGACTACAGCGCGTGAGCATACGCAAATATCATCTTCGATTCTCCATCCACGGATGAATGGACGGACGATACTCAAAACTCTCAACTCCGGCAACGAACACGCAGCTCCACTTTTCGATTGCGAGTCGGAAATCTGATTCTGTCGCTGAGTTACGCAATCAATACCAAAGCCAAGAAGCAACAAGTAATATCGCCAGAAATATCTCCGGATCGGATTGGTTTTCTCGCGCGTTCGATCGTAGAATCAAGGTCCTAGGCAGGTAACAGGCTAAACACTCAGCTGATTTGCAAATCGACTACTCGAGCGCAGCGTCTCTCATTTTTATAGGAAAGTTCGTTACGAAATTGAGCTTCGTGGGTCTGTGGAAAAGAAAACCCCTTCGTGCAGAACAAACGTGAGTTCGCAGAGAAGAGAGAGGGTCGACTTTGGCGTCGGTGGAACGACTGTTTGGATGCAACGTCTCGGAGTTTTTTTGCTCGTCCTGAGATTCGACAGGACGACTTTTCGTCAGCAGGTGAAGCGACGGGAGAAGGCGGGAACGGTCATAGAATTTGCCGGGGGCTTTGTAAGAGTCGGTGGCGGCGCGGCGCCCTTCCTCGGCCGCGGCGACACGACAGCTAGAGTTCTTAGTGGCCGGTCGCAAAGCTCATTATAATAATGCATCACAACAGAGTAAAGGTGACCCCTTGTCGACGGACGACATCAAGCCGACTTTTTCTGTTTTGGAGAACTTTGCCGTCTGATGTCTTTTTCGAAGGAAAACAGAAAGAGGACAAGAGAGACGATGCAATCGACCGACGGGCCAAGCATAGAGAACACAACGAGAGCGTGGGGCTGCGCGTGCATACAATGCTAGAGGTGGATGCACTCGCAATATCAACTGATCGAGCGAACCTAGACAGACTTGGATCCACCAAACTATGTACAAAGGAAACCACTTCGACGCTGTCGTGATTCATCTGTCGTCGTAACTGAATTCGCTTTCCTAGAAGTTCCACTATTTGTCAACGTTTCGACGGTGCTGTGCGAAGTTTTTTTTTTGTTTCTCGCGCTCACAAGGCGTGAGCTGACATGAGTACGAGCTCATTCATTTGACCTGAGGTCGCGGCGGTGTCCTGCGTGACACGACCACGTACTCCAACGGAAGCCGTTGTCAAAATTTGAAGAGTCGTCTCGACCCCCTCGGTCCTCTCCACGCCCGGACGGTTTCCACAATTTTTCTCCTTTCGGTCGAAGCTGGCTCCAAGAGTGCTTGAAGTCGTCGAGTGATCGTGATGAGCGGGGAAAACGACCCAGACGATCCATATGAGAACGGCAGACAGCAACTTTGTTGTGATTCAAGTGTTTAAGCGTCGCTGGATTGGGGCTGAGCAGAGCTTCCACTAAAAGAGAAAGACTAGCGGAAGGTCTCGAAGGGATCCGTCTTTCCGCCTTCCGTCACAGCACGGCGAGACCATCGGGACTTTTTCGCAAGCTCAGCGAACGAGAACTTGAAGCGTTTAGCGCGCAAGGTCCTCAGAGACAAAATCAATGACAACTCTGCCTGGTCGTTCTCCTTCGTTTCTTTCGTGAAAATTTCGACGTCTTCAAAATGACTTCACGTCGGACGCAATCAGTTACGGGGTCTTCTCCCGTTTGAGGACATCCATCTAGAATTCGAAGACGAAACAAGTCGCTCGCCAATAACGCGGGTACTTTTTCGATTTTTTTCCCGTCGGAGTTTCTAGATGAGGCACCGTAGGTCGTGAGATATGAGTTGCCGCAGATTCTCGATTGCTTCGAAGGGCGAGGATCAATTCTTCGCTTTCGCTTAAGATTCCTCGCATGAATACACTGGCTGAAAATACCTTCGGGTATTCTAGTCGGCCTTGCGGGCCGTGAGCCGAATAGTCGACCACTGAGACCGGGAGTCAGTCAACTGGCGAGTCAAGCGAGCAATACTCCGGCCACTGACATACTGTGCCAAGCAACTGGGGATAGGGGGCGCATGCTGCAGATACGCAACTCGACTAAGCTCACCTCACCATGAGCCGAACGCCATCCATCAGTGCTGCCTTTCCGGAACTGATTAAGGCTCCGCTCACGGATGGTATTATTCCAGTGTGTGTGTGTGTATGTGGACGACTGCATTGTTCGGCCGTGCGGCCATGCTAAAACAATGTCGGCAATAACAGCAGCGCAACTTCCCGTTAGCTTACTGATCAGGGTCAAGCTTAGATTTATGAGAGAATTAATCCGGAAAAAATCGGGGATTCCAGTAATTATTCATTCCCCTTCTCTGTAGAGAAACTGTAACACTGTGGTCGCGGATTTTTTTGAGAAACCTCTTTTTCTCTGAGAAACCTGAGAGAAGGAGGTTTCTCAGAAAAATTCAGACAGATTTCATTCCGAAGAGACGGCCTTGAAGCTAGAGCAAGGGCGTCTACGTAGTTCAGTTTAATCAGAAATTCTACCTCGATCTCAGAAATCGAAACCATCACTAACAGCAACGAAACGCCAAAGAACGGCGGGAAAGAGTTATTCCGCGGAAGCGAAAATCCGACGAGCGTTAGTCTTCCAGACACGTTACAGACGGCCTCCAGGCGGTTTCGGAAAGAAAAGCTCCGGAATCGTAGAGCCTCGACGTGGAGAGCGCAGATGAAGCGAGCGACCGGAAATCGATTGGATAATTCGTTCATTCATTCAATGACTCGCTCAAAACGGATGCTGCCGCGAGCCGTTTACCTACGCTTAGTAAAGCGGTATCCGAAGAGATTCCGCAAACTTATTTTCCCTCCAATCGCCATGTCTCGCGATTGGTCTCAACATCGAAGCGGATGAGGATTGAATTGTGTCTTTTCCACCAGAATGTTTACGGATTCAGAGAGTTCGAATGGAGCGACGTTTCTCGTTGAGGACCATCAGCCCGATAGTCCGTTCCCCCGAGCCCCATCATCCCGAAACTCGTCTGTTGTCGATTAGAGCCATTTTGACCGGGAAAAAAACATGTTACGTGTACCTTCCTTCTTACGCCATTGATCAGTGGTTCTCCGCGTTTTTGATGCCAAGGGTTATGATTAAAATGGGAACAGCAATCCGCCAAGACAAAAACCGACGAATTCAACCCTAATTGCAGTTTGAGATTTCATGATGTCAGCAAAGTGTTATGAGAGGAGAGTCCTCTGCGGTGCGCAAGAAGTCGTGTCATCTGAAAGTTTTCAACGACCATCGAGACATGATATCGGTGTCCTGAAAATCCACCATTGGTCCCTCGAAATCCGTCGCCCCTAGGGACCACTCGACCTCCGGTTTGAGACTACTGCTCTAAATCGTCTGACATCGAACTCCGACTTCTCGCTTTAGTCCCAGTGCCGAGTGGGAGTGTCACCACCGAGAGTCCTCGAGGATCTCAGGCACACAGACGGACGTTTCTTGAATGATTTCGTTGTTCTGCGAATTCTCGATGTTCCAGTGTTCTTTCAGAATCGACGAAACGAGCGATGGCTTTCCTAAATGGAGTATTTCGCAAGCTCGGTTTTACCCTTCTGGGAGCGACTTCTACGCCCTCAAATTCCTACATCCTGAGAATGATAGGGAAGAGGCAAACCAGCGACGGCGCAGAACGTTTAGGCGCCGTTCTTATCATTTTCCGAGGCGTTCTCGCAAGACGGCCATGAAACTTTTTATGGCCGAGCATCTCGAAACAGGCAATTTCCAGAAACAACGTGTTCAGAGTGCACTCAAAACAAACTTTTGTTCCTCCCCTCGAATAGAGTGCCTACTGGCGGTTGCGATCTTCCGGAGAGACACTCCCACTAACTATTTGTTCCTTCCTCTCCGTTCCATGTGGTTTTCACTCGTTCACCTTGATGTCCATCCCTCTAATGACGTCCACGGATCGAGACGAGTGGCATTTTACATTTGGTTGACATTCGGAGATTTCGGTATGAGCCACGAATCCAGGGAAAGAATGAATGTCAGAGAACGGAATGAATGTCAGAAGGACTTTCGATATTCATGACTTGTAGCCGTTGATCTTTTGTTAGTGGAACGCAGAAGCGAAAACGGGGCCCTCACTGAGTGAATCAATGGCAAGAGGTAAAGTAACGAAGGGGAGCTGCAATTTGCACGGAACAAAGAGAACGGGCAACGAAAGCTCATGAGTCAAAGGAACAACGGGAGCCGAGGAGGGGTAGAGGACATGGAAAGACGGCTCAATGTGGAGCAAACGAAGGAAAAAGAGGAAACGATGAATGATTTCACTTCCCATAAAGAACTTTGTCATTCCGTTCCGAACGTCGCGCCTCCACCTCGTTGAAATCGAGGCAGAATACACGGAGGGAATTCGATTCGACGGCAAGAGAACTTTGGTTTCCCTTTCCGAGCTTTAGGCTCTGGCGTCATCGGGATGCATGAAGTCCGAGTGACACGATGGAGGGCGGATTCTTTCTCTTTCGAATTCCCCGGAACTTCTTCCTGCTTCCGTCAGAATACCGCGGTTGGTTGTTGGATCATTGTTCAAGTTAACAAGGTCCCGGAACCTTCGTCTCGGAAGTGAATGCAGGATTCTATGCTCAGGTAGTCCGATGAACTTTCTGGAGAACTCTTGACTCGGTCAACGGAGACTTCAGCTTCAGTTCGCCAGAGTCGACAAAACTTCTTTGCACGTGGACTTTCCGGATGAGACCTCGTCAGCAGCATTCGTGAGTCGTCGGTAGAGGAGGCGACGCCACGTTTAGGTGGCCCTCCCGGAATTCGCGAATTAAACTTTGGATGGAAAGTGGGCAAACGAATTTTTACGTCGACTACCAGCATCACTCAGCGGATTGTGCTCCATTACGACGCGACGCAGTGACGAAGCTGGAACAATCAGCGCCAGCGTTCCCCATCCGCGCGCGCCCGTCCGGCCGGCGAGTCAGCTACCGAGCAGGCAAGTAAGCAAAGACTATCCATTAGATTCGTCGCGAGCTGAATGAATACACTGTTCAACAATCATTCCGTTGATTCTCCGACATCCATCTCCAAGGGAACTGTAAACTTTTGTCTGGCTAGCGGCCTCCGTAAACTTTGTCCGACTCGGAGCAAACTACTTCTGAACTAGCGAGTATATTCATCTTCATAGACTTCTCTGTCTTTCCATACGCAGGGACGAAGCTGGCTCTAGTTGACACGGCCGAGACAGGTGATTCCAAATGTGCGCTCGGATCCTCATGTGAGATATTCGAAAAAGGTCGACCGAAAGAGCAGCTAAATTGGCGGGAATGCCTTCGCAAGCATTTTCAATATCAGACAGAGAAGTAGGGAAAATTTTCCTCGGCGGAACATGTCTGTTTCGCCACGGCCGTATCTTCCTTTTCAGCCCCGCGTCTGCTCTGTCCGTCGAGTGCGGGGAACGTAGTTTCGCGGTAGCGACGTATCTGCAACGTAATTTGTTCGAGCAAGCGAAGTAAGCGGCACGCCAACCAGTCGGGAATACAGCAAGTAGGGAGTTTTCGCTGCCTAAGCACTCACCCAATGCGCAAGTCTGACTACGAGAGAGAGACTTTCAAAAGCTCGAGCTAAAAACGAGGCCTGCCAACGCATCGACGAGTTAGTCGATAGAAAGTATGGTGAAACGCGAAAGTAGACGGCGCTGCGGCGCTCGCTTGAGTAGTTGGGGATGAAGAACGGGGAGCGGAGCCAGCGGTTCAAGTTGTATGTGGACGACTCGCTTCGACGGGTTGCGCTCAAGCCAGATGTAACTTATTCAAGCGGCTGAACGTCGTACTCTGAAACCATTCGAAGTATCCAGCTCAGCGACGATCGATTCCCGCGCAGAGAAAACGGAACTCTGCTCACAGAATCCGAAAGTTAGGAAATACAGTGAAACCTCCTTTCAACTTTCAACGAACCCCACGAGACCGGCGAAACCCGTTCCTTGTAACGAAAATTTGTTATAACGAGAGTCTTTTTTTTATCAGTTCCTGTGGCAGGCTGGCGTGGAAATTGTTCGTTGTAACGAGGTTTCCCTGTATCGCCATACGTGACCTGGTCCCGCAAGTTTTGTAGCAGGTGTTTGAGATTTCGTAGAAAATGTTGAGGAGCTAGATCAGGACGGAAGTTTATCGAGCGAGTTGGGCCTATATTTGTGCAGAGAATCTACATACATGCTGGAGGTCTCTAGTGGCCCAGAGTGGGTGGATTCTGGTCATTCTAAAGACATGTAATGAAAGCGCACTTAATCTCGGGGCTCAAAGTTTATTCCTGGAAATTAATCCTGATGTACCTCTCAATGTTGAGACGAGAAGGGAGGCGCTTCTCGAGAGCGTTCTAGTTTAAGCCGGTAACGCCCTTGTCACACAGACTTGATCTCAATGTATCAGCTCGATCGCTGGTTCCAAAGGCGCAGAATTTTCCCGAGATAGGATTGGAAATTCACTGCTCTGAGCCTCGAATCCACGTCCAAGTTCCGAAATGGAATTTTACCATCGTTTTATTTCATCTTTCGGTCAACCCACCACGATTCATGAAGATATTTTGAAGCTTTCCATGTAGTTAGCGAAATCAGGTCTTGTCCAGCTACTATTGAAATGTTTCTAATGATGGTCTGCACTAGATCTTCTACCTGAGCTCTTCTCTCAACCTTTCAGGTGGGCCAGCGACGGTCTCGACAACGTCGTGATCTGCCACCGGACGAACAGCGAAATAAAACGTTTCGGACCAGTCGAACTGTGAAGCTATAGATGAATTACTTTTGGTTCCAGCTGACACGAGAGCAATTCAATTAGGAGCCGAGCGTGACTGTGGAAGTTTCAATTGTCGGTTCGAGATAGCTCAAGCTGATAGTTTTTTTTCGTTTCTGAGGTAACCGGCATTCGTTTCGCGCATCCTTGACAAGCCTCTGGTGAAGTGCATCAGTGATTAATGAGAGCAAAGATTCGTTGTCGACGTTATTCGATTGTTATTGGCTTGTAGTCGCAGCAGAGTTCTCTACGCAGATAACCTCGATGTGACCTTGGTGCTGATAACGCGGGTTAGATACTCGACAGAGGGCCGCTAGCTGCTCATTAATTGAATCGGACCCGGAGCCGGCAGGAACCTTCGGGCCAATCGCTTGATTTATGATTGGTTGAACGTGAATTTTCGACAGCGCATCACTCGATCCAACCGATCTTCATTCCATGCTGATCAGGAATTCCGTCTTTGTTCCGTTACTCGACCTGCGACATGCAACCGTCGGCGTCATCATCAGCTGCTCTGGAATGGCATTTACAGAACAACAGCTGACTTCTGCATACGTGGCGCGAATGCAGATGACATCGACCGCCTGTGTTTGTATTCAAGTGAGTTCTGAAAAGAGTCTAGAAGTGTCGATTTCGTAATCTGAATTTTAGAGCAGTGTTTGACTGGATCGATTCACGATTATCGTGTGCCACTTCACGGGAACGATTAGTTTGCTTCCGGAATGGAAGTATTTTAGGGGGAACCAAGGAGCTAGGGGGAAAAAAACAGGATGAGAGATGAAAGATGAAGAACTCGGGGTTAACCAAAGCGAAGAAAACATTGAGCGGCCGGACTCTCACGGACGAAAGATTCTGTCGATCTTTCGCAGAATTGAGGTTCAACTCGAGCAGATCGAAACGTCCTCAGAATTCGCCTTCGAATGATTCAACCGCAGGGAAGAAATCGCCGTTCTCGTAGAAATGGAGCACAAGTTCCACCAGTCAAGTTCCTGTTGGGGATGTTGAATTTTTTGTCGAGGACAGTATCGCATCGAATCAAATGAGAATTGAGCTCAAGAAACGATTGTGTTCTGATGATCAGCACAAACTTGACCTCGCAGTCAAATATTTACCACTTGCACGCATCGCTCTGGGGATGATCGAAAATCATCGATTCCAAGCCTATGCTGACAAAAGTTTAATATGTGTAGAGTTGGTGGTCAGGTAATTGCCACTGACTCATTTGAAGATAGATTCGTAAAATGTCATGGCTTGAAATAGCGAAAAATTCTTCATCATCGCTGACTTTGTTCCAACGACGACAAGTTAAACACTAATTGATCCTATTGTCTTCGTTCACGGATATCATGGGACTGGAACTCACTATGTCAAGTTATGACGACATTTTTGAAATTGCGTCCAATGTCGTTCCCAGAGGAGCTCGGCATTTCGAGGCCGAGTTCCGTAAGATTTCATTTGATTCCATCCAATAGCCTGAGTGTTCAAAGAAGTCTTCTATTTCGATTCTTTCCAAATCGGGCGATATAACGATGAATTAATTAGGAACTCGGCGGGAAAGCTTTATTAAAGCGTTCCCTCTGGAAATCTCCCGATAAATCAGGTCGGGAAAAGTCAGATGGATGGTGAATAACGAGCCGCAATGAGAATCTTTGCGAACGACTCGTGTGAAAAAGTCGAGTGTAGAGGCGAATTTTGATTTCTAACGGGCCAGCTGTGTGCTTCTCGAGTTTAGCTGACTCGGCTCGGACAGACAGACAGACGGGCGGGCGGGCGCGAACGGAGTTGATCCTCTCCAGGCGTTCGGGGGCGTCAAAATAAATGACTTCGACTGGTATCCGAGTTCTTTGCCACTTCATTTAATTTCGCTGAGGACCGCGTCTTCATCATCTGAAATCTGAGAACCCTTTGAGCCTCCTGCTCCGAACGGTGGCACCAGAAGTGGCGGCGGTACCGCCTCCTTTCCTCAATGTCCCCCGACCTCCTTCCTCTCCTGCGGGCTGCTGCGACTGCCGCCACCAGCAGGGAAAATCAATGCATCTATAGCCGGATTCTCCCGCCGTTTCGACTCGATTCTCTGACGGGGCGTCTGGAGGAAGAAGAGAAACTCGACTTCAATAAGTCTGTCAGCTCAAGTTTTTCACAAAAATCGTTTCTCTCGGCTTAGCGACAGACGACAGGAACAGAAAACAACAGAAAACTAACCGAGACGGGGACCTGACAGAGTTCCACTGAAGGGGAGCCCGTTCGTCCAGTTGTTGTGGAACGGTGGGTCTCTGTCTATGACACGACGGCGTTCATCTACGCAGTTTGTTTGCGGTTATGTTTAGCCTCTTTGTCCCGAGCAAAGCAATTACGGAGCTAGATACAAACACGCGGCCTGGGAATGAACTCGCAGACTGCTGTCAAGCTCTAGCCTCGGACGCAAACGTCAACGAAAAGCTGAGGGAAAACCTCTGAGAACGAAATCGTCTCCAGCAAGACCTCGCCGGTGAAGGATTCGTGATCGTCGCGGAAATCTCCTGAATCGAATCCTCCGATTAGTAAGCCAGGACTTCGTCTCGCCAGAATCGACGTCGTAGATATTCCTTAGCGAATTTCGATCGTCTCCGTCGTCTAGAGTTTGAAGCTTAGGGAAGTTCATCGAGCGAGAGCGAGAAAACGAGGTTAGTTGTCAGCGGGAACCTGCTCGTTCAGAGTTGTGTACGAGCTGAACAACCTCATGACCTTAGGGAGCACGAAGTGATGATCTCAAATGTCGCGAACTCGAGACGGCCTGATATTTTATCACCGCGAGAGTATTACGTTTCTTTTTTAATGACTATTCACTTAGCGAATCGTTGTGCACTGCCCACGCAAACTGTTTCTCTGCTCAACTTGTAGGTCGTGATTTCCGCGGGCTCCAAGCGACTCCATTTTTCTCCCAAAATGAGCGGTTATTGGAGTAAACTTTCGGTTTTTTTTCTTGGAATTCCGTGACCGTGAAGTTTGCGACTCAATGGATTCGTGGCTACTTTGGAAGAACCCAACACACTCGCTTCGAGTGCCCCTTCCCGTTTTCCGGGTGAAGAACCGATTCCCTGGTTTTCTGGTTTGAGATCGGCTTCCTGCTCAAAAGATCGGTTCCCTAATTGGGAGAAATGGCCGAAAAAAAAAATCGGAGGATCGGTTTTCTCGTAGAGGAATCGATTTTTCATTCGAAGAACTCAGTTTTTTCAACCGAGATGGAGATACCCTCGCTAGAAATTTGGTTTCCTGGCTTGTTTTTCAGTTCTGTGGAGCTCATTCTCGGACATTCCATCACTCGTTGTCGTGTTGAGCTGTTGCCTTCTTTGGGGGACCCGGCTGCCTCGGAATTGGGCGCTCCAGCAATCTGAACGAGCTGATAGTATCTTGATCTGGAGCTCTATCTAGATCATAGTCGGATCGACGCGGGAGTCCAATGGAATCCCTTGAAAATCTTCTCGAATATGAACTTCATTTTGAACTCTGAACCCTTCACCTTATCGAGCTTGATTCATCGGGCGCATTTCTAGCGCGTTCTGCTCTCTGATCCGAGAGCGGAATCCCGTTTATCCCTAAGGAGACCGCAGTATCCTGATATCCTGATTAACTGAACACCGTTCAGAACTCCGAGAGAGTCTCTTTCCATTGAATCATCAATCATGGACTGAACCCCATCGACGTTCCAGTGGGTTTCGGAGAAGCCGCCGCGAAAAACTTGGATATCATCTCCTTCAGTTCCTGCTCGCGATCAGGACTACATGCATGCGGGTACCGGGGAAAACACAAGCGCCAGGGAGTTATCCGCATTGTTCTGCGATGTCGAAATCCCCATAGTTGACGCTGCGTGGGAAGCGCTCCCGGAATGCTGATCAAATTAATCGGGGAACGACCGGGATGGGAGGGCATTCCGACCTCGAAACAAAACTGACTCCCAGCCTGAAATAGAATCAGAGTCTGGGCACAAAGTTCGTGACCACTCGATAAACCGCATCAGACAGAAAACTCTAAACTTCGTTTCAGCAAACGACGGAAACATCTCAAACAAACTCGCTAATGATCGCGCACTGTTTGGAAGAGCTGTTTTCCTGGAGAATTTTGGATCAGTCTTTCTGAACTGCGACCCGCTCCAAACGCGGGTTCGCTGCGATGACTGAGATTCATCGGGGCACGTTTTCAATGAACAAGACAAAAAACTAATCGCACTAACTCTGGCAAATTACTTCTGTATTACAAAGTCATCCGAACTCGAGAGTATTATCTAAAACGGATCCATTTCACGTGATTTGACCGGAACACGTACGGTTCCGGGTGATCTGGACACTAATCACTGCCACCGATCGGTCCCCGACGTTCATTTGTCGGTTCATTACTGATGTTTGAATATCCGTGACCGCATTGCTGCTGGTGGCGAGGTTGCACGTCTTCCTCGATTTGATTCGTGAGGCTGTTCCGTGATTGGATTGGACCGAAATGATACACAAAGTCCGCGGGAGCATTATCTCAATTTGCCGTCCTTAGCGGATTCATCAGACGCGGTCACTGTACGCAAAGGAACGACGAGCACATTCTCAGATGAAGAGTTTTCACGGCACCGCCTGATCTTCCGGGACACGGCTGCGTTTTTCTGAGTGATAAATCAGTTCGGAAGAAAGAACGTCTGAGCTCCGAGCGAACGTCTTTCCAAACGGGTGCGTCGAGAGATAATCGCTTTAGAAAAAGAGGCCGCGAGCGCGCGCAGTTTGGAAAGTTGTTTGGATTGCGGCACTTCGCGTAAGAGCCGCTTCTCACTTAATCCCGGAGTAATCCATGGAATGAATCCAAACCATCGGAAGAATTTGCGATCGGGCGCGAAAACTCGACAGCTTCGAGGTTCTTATTCAATGAAGTAACGATTTCCGCGGCATTAGCGGCTCGTGGAAAACGCAGAGGCTTCCATCGATAACTTCACGCGTCGACACTCATACATATGTATGTAAAGAAAATTTGAAAGCTGAGCCACGCGGATCCCCGTGCCAGAATCAACTGGGTTTGTTTTGTTCTCTCGCGACCAACAATGTTCCATTCAATCTGAATAACAACCGACTCTTGAAAACTGTAGCCGAAGTCGAGCGAACCTTTAGTCGAGTGATTCGGATAGATTTGTGAGTGGTCGTGTGGTCGATACGGTTTCCGATGTCCGGAATTTCGGCCAAATTGATGAAAACATCATATCGCGTTGGACTAACGGGAACTTTGGCCCAGAATCGGAGAATGGAATAGAAGACATCGAGGACCTTTGATACTGGAACTGTATTTGCTACACCGAGAAGCGACTTCGATCCTTTCTCGGACAGCTGGAAAAGAAGTCAATGAGTTCCGTTTAGACGAAATTCCGAGTTGTGGAAAATCCATATGAAGACATTCGAGACGCGAAAGGCGAAGTTCGTGCTATCGTAGTTTTCGATTCGAGTTTGCGAGGAAGTAAGCTAGCGTGCCGGAAGTCATCAACCAAAAAGTACACATGACGTGTCCTAGTTGCTATCGGAGGGTAAACTTAGTGGTATCGTAACAAACTATCGCAAATCCAAGGTCGAAATCGAGTGATTTAGACGCCATGTCGCACCGAGAACATGGAAGGTGTCCCTCGCAGCCGGAATGAAGAGCAAAGAATGAATGAAGTCCTGTACAAACATTCGAAGTGCAAATTACGAAATATTGTGGGACTTCTCTCTGACATGAGAGAGACTCTCCAAACCGAATAGGCCTTCCTAGCCAGACAATAACTTCCTTCAATTACCTTAAATCGGGCTGAATATTCAGATAGAAAGATAATGAGTTTCAGCTAGATTTCAATATTCTCTACATTTTATGGAAATTCCTTCGTTGGTTCTTCGACTATTTCTCTGACTATGACTTCAGGATATAAAGGTCCTCGACCAAAAGTGTCGACGAATTTCAGCCAACTATTCCCTTAGTTTTCGGCCTCTAAACTCTCGCTCCAGGGACATTTCCAGAACTACTTTCCAGGAAAGACCCCGCGAAGGAAAAAATTTCGCGGTCATCTCCGTTCTCCCATGGAATTTCTCCGAGACAAGATGACGAATAGGTCGACGGAATCCTCCTCCTCACTTCCTCCTTCCGAGTTTAAATCAAGAGTTTCCATTCCTTCTCCGCACTTTTTGATGATCTCTTGAGAAATGAAATAGAACGGAAGAAATGACGGAGGTTTTCTTCTTGGTACAAGAATGAAGGATTTCATTTTGCTTTGTTTGATCTGAAACATCAGCTTGAACCAAACAGCGGAGGCTGTCAGATGTTCAGTATTACTGATCTAGTTTTCTGCCTGTTCAATCTAGGTTGGTTTTGTCAGTTTCGTTCTTGAGATGCCGAATCAGTTCGTCTTTTTCTCCACAGATTATCACGACGCAGTCGTCGATTAGAGCATCTTGTAAGAAGATGATGTCATCGGAAGAGTCGAGGTCATCATTGTCGTCGGCGGGCTCGACAACCAACGAGGGGCTCCCGTACCGAACGGTGCTGAGTTCGAGTCTGAAAGTCAGAATTGAGGACATTGAACTATGCGACATCGAAAGTTCTGTCTCGGAGTCTCGCGTTTCCGAAGTTGAGCCGGCGGCTCGATAGATACTCGAAGAGTTCGTGCGCAGAGTGATTTCGCAAGCCCCACTCGATTCATCTTCGGCTTTTGTCGGCATCCGACTCACCGGCTCCTTATTGACTCCGATGCAGTAAATCTAGTGGACTCGCGCTACCTTCGGCGCTCGATGAGCAGAAGCCCTTCCGAGGGCCCACTCGCTCGCTCGATTGATCGATCGATAGATCGATCGATTAGATTGAGATGTTGGACGCTATGCGCTGAATCTTAATTTGTGTGCTAGTCGATGTGGAAATCTGCTCGAACCGACATTCCCGTCGGTCAGGTATACACAGGAACACGGAGAGGAGACGAGCGCAACCCCTCGAGCCAATCGTCAGGTTGAAGGTTGAGTGCCTCCGAACTCGACTTACACCGAACGCTAGCTCGTGGTCGATGGCTTCAAAGCATCCTCTGCGTCGCGGATGACTTCTCTCTAGAGCTCGCGGCACTCGTACAGCTCTTGGCTGATCCCGGGGCAAACGCATAGCATCCTGACGTCAAGCGAGTCAGCAGAACTCTGTGGCTTCGGGAATCAAACACCGTCAACGGTCATTTCTACACAGTGATGTATCGTCATGTCTAGAGACCGGGACTTCATGCAAAATGCATAAATTGCACAAAATGCATATTTCGGCTTTTTTCATCCCAAAATGCATAAAACGAGGGTAGAAGCATAATTTTGCGTAATTCGCCAGCTGAAACGCATGGGAAAATCGATAAATTGATCCTGGGATGAGTTTCTTTAGGGCCAACAGTTAGTCTGAAGGGCAAATCATTATCCACGGATTAGAATCGTCGGTGTATCTTGTGAGAATGGGAGTTTTTGTCGTTGACGTGCACGCAGCTCGACATCGTGTACTGTTCGAATCGCGGGCATTGTTTTGCTCTCGTTTGTGGCACGTTGACGAAGCTTGGCGCTTGCGATTCGCGTTTTCTGCACATCGTGTGAAAAATGCCGAGACGGAAAAAAAGCGAAGAATTTCACATTTGAGCATCTAAAACAGGTTCTAATTGTACAGTGTCACCAGTGAGCGCACTGACGTCTTGTTTTCAGAGCGTGAACAAGTTGACCACACTCTTAAAAAAAAACGTGTCATCATATAATGTACCTGATAAATGCATATTTCCTGTTTTTTTTCATGCATATTTCGGAGGTTTTAAGTGCATACTTGCATGCGTATTTTGCTATTTTTTCGTGCATGAAGTCCCGGTCTCTAGCCATGTCCTTCAGGAGAAGCTTCTTCGCGGGAAACTTCATCAAAATAAGTTGAACTTATCTCTCATCTTCCTCCGCTTGCCTCCCTCCGAATGCACCATAACGAACATAGTAAGGGATTCGATGTCCACCGAATGGATCTTCATCAATCAGGAGTCGGTATTAGCCGATTTGGAGCTTAAATCGGTGTTTCAGAATCCAATGTCGGATGTAACGAACTTCAGTTACAGCGGATTTTTTTTCCTTATGGATAGGATAGGATATTAGGCGCACGAGGACCATGTGGGCCTTGAATTTCTGCTCCAGGTCTTGCAGATGACGAATGATCTCGTGAAAGGTCGACATGCGCCTGAACTCGCGTCTCAGTATCCTCAGGCGGTTCCTCCATCGGCGTTCTCCTTAATGGAAACACCTCGAGTCACACACCCGGAACTGGACGAGGCGAATCGGGAAATTTTGCGCTTGCATCGGACGAATCGACGCCGCTTCGAGGACAAGGTGCGGGTCGGATCACATTTTCTGAAAGACGAGCCTCCTCGCGCATTGCTATCTTGAGCATGGCCAGAACCAGGATCTGAGGCATCATGAACATTTTGCTCGGTGAGAGAATCGTGGACTTGGGCCGGAGGATGTCTTCGGTTTCAATTTCGACGGTTTTTCCTCGGCTCTAGGCGCTGAGAGGACAGGAGGCTGAGACTGAAGAAAATCTCTTCGTCGCACAACACGGTCAAACGTCGCATCTAGCGGAAGATATTGAGAGTCAAGTCCGTGCGTTGGTCAAGAAATCCAAGATGAAGCACTTGATTAGGATGGATCCACCAAAGTTTCCAGCAAGACCTTGCTACTCTGTTCTTGGAGCGAGGAGTTTTTTTCGGGGTGAATAGTTTTGCAATCACAGATTATTGACGGGAAAACGTCTCTCTCTAGACCGCTGAGGCACTTCGATAGTACTTCGTCATCTAATCTTAGAATTTTGCGGCTCTGTGGAGTCCTCAAACTTTTTTCGTGAATGACCGACTCCGTTTCTGATTCTTCTAGAAGGTCGCAAATAAATGGGGCAGGCCGCCATTCAAATTCGGTTAGGAATCGATCTCTAGAAGTGTGTTATCACCCAGTTCTGTCAGACCCCCTAAAAATCGGAGAAATCCGCATAAATAGTCGTTTTTTTTCGGTTATAAAATGACACAAACGAGTCCAGTTTTCGGCCAGCGTAAACTCGTCAAATGTTCATCCTGGAACGCCCCTCAGTCCTCACTCAAGGCGTTTCGCGAATTTTCAATTCGGCAAAAAGTGACCGGTTTCCAAGGTATGAAATATGGAGATCCGAACCGAGAGCGAGACGGACGCAGTACGGTCAATCCCTTTCAAGCTTCTGTGATGTTCGAGAGGCTTTTTTGACAAATTCGCTGAGGAATGGTCATTTCCGTTCATGTACTTTGGAATTCCACGCGAGGAACGTTTTCAAGATACGGATTTCAAGATAAAATTGATTCGCGAACTTCAAAATTCAGAACAGACTCAAAAAGTCTAGTCAACATTAGCCTTGCGGCAAACCCGATACCCCGATCAGTACTGTTTCAGATAGTACGGTTGGGCCTGGAACGGACTTACCATACTAATCGGGGTATTCCTGTACAATGTGCATGTCAGAAATTCGTAGGGGTGACCGTCGTGAAAGCATGTTCTCTACCTACATGGCTACGAAGATTCTGCGACTCAGGTTACGAGATGGCATACAGAACATGTAGAGATGTTTGCGAATGACCAGATAAGCCCGGACATGATCGAGAACCGTCAGCTCATTGAGCAGTTAATCGACACGAATAAAGCTTTCTTGTAGCCGATTCCCAACTCTCTTTAATACTGGGCCGATTAAAGAAGATTCATTCGCTATGATTCGTCCCCTTTGAACTCACGAGCACACATTCACACGTACGAAAAGAAGGGAGAAATACTATCGTCGTTTCAATATACCGTATTGGGCGACGATCCAAACCCAACTCCGTCTGCCACTGAGTAGAGACGAGCAAAGGGGAAAGCAAAAACCACGCGACAAATATTAGGGGTAGAAAATTACGATTCCGAAGAATTACGATCGATTACGATTACGAAGATCGAAGGTGCCTACGATCGGTGCTTGAACAGGTCAACTTTGAAGCGACCGACTGTGTTATTCAAAAGAGACATGACAGATCATGGTTAATACGTTCACTCCATCAAGTCCAATGTGGATTTGCAGATCATACTCGACCCGTGCTCCTGTTCCGCTTACGTAGTCGAATATGTCAACAATCGCGAGCGAGGGATCAGTCATTTACACAGAGAACTAGGGTGACGTTTTCCCGCAAAACATGACGGTAGTCTCGAAGAGACTCGAAGAGATTACCCAATGAGATTATTTTTGATTGTTGTTCTCCCATCGTACTGACATTTCTTTCGTCTTCCTGAGGTCTTTTGATGTAGTGTAGGGGTGAAGTCTGGGCCGGTACGGGAACTCCTGCATTCCATTTCGAACATACATTCTCGGAAGAGCTCTTCTGGGATCCCTTGATGTCCGAAATCTCGAAGTTCCACTGTATGTGTTCAAGGGCCTGTACTTACTTATTAGTATAAGACTATTCCACTTGAAGTGGCCGAATCAAAGGCGTTCCACGAAATCGCCAAAAAGCTCATCGAGTCCGGTAGGGATTATGATGTCATTCTCCCTCTTACCATTTCCCGCTTGGGAGCCGACCGTTCTGTTAAAGATCGAAAATTCCACCGAGTTGAGAATGTCGAACATTCACCTCCACGTTCCGTTTGTCCGCTCAAGAAAACAGCCGCTCTTCGACCATCGAACCTCAATCGCTAGACGCTGCGGAGATACAATCAACTCCTATCATCAGCTCCTCCTCCTCCTTATCCTGCTTGAAACATGCATATGATCGCGGAGGCTTCAGGGCCCATCGAGTCTGCCGGACACATGACAGGAAGCAGATCGGGAAATGATTTCCAGTCACACTTGTGCGCCTTCGTGTTGTCGCAGCTCATCACCAGAGCCCGAGAAATTCTTCCTGACGTTGAAGTGTCTTTGAAGCGTCCGGCGAGATTTTCCTGCATTTCAAAACTCACAAAATACAAGAATGTGGGATGCCGAATCGGATTGAAACTTCTGATTGCCGGCCAGGCTCCACGCATACGCGCAGTGTAGTTATTCGAAGCCGATGAAACAGAGTTTACCTTTGGTGCTCTGATTGACTTCACGATGGAATTCGTATTGAATTTCATGTCATCATGAACGATG
Organism: Neoseiulus cucumeris; assembly: GCA_021527715.1. NCBI lineage: Eukaryota > Metazoa > Arthropoda > Arachnida > Mesostigmata > Phytoseiidae > Neoseiulus > Neoseiulus cucumeris. Next base: position 910,664 of record JAJSRV010000018.1, on the reverse strand, counting down.
GAGAAACGCACGGAGGTGGCGGCAACAACAAGCCGCGGAAGCTCTTCAACGGACTCTGGTCGGTTAAGCTCCTTTCATAATGCAGAAACCACTTTTGCAAGCAGGCGCGTAGCTACATTGAGGCAAATGAGGCATTGCCCCCCCCCCCCGAAGACCTTTGGGTTCATACTATTTGAAATGAGCTGGCCAAAAGAGCGCAGCCGTCTCTTCCCTCCCTTTGCGCATGTGTGAAGTGTCCAAAGACATGATTCAAAATCAAATGGAATCAGTATGATATCAAACACTGAAGATCGACGAAGAGATCAAATATTGAATTGGATACAAAGCTCTCAGTGAATAATCCGACTCTGTTTACTCAGTACAAAATTCGATAGCGTCAACGTCGATCAGTGCAGCCGTAATTTAGCGCAAACTCGAGACAATAGAAAGGGTATTCGCGAATGTTTCGTGATTTGACGCAACGGTAGAGTTCTTGACGTCCTTGACGGATTGAGCGTTCTTGACGGGTAGAAATTTTCGGGAGCTTTTCGGACAGCATTGATTTAAAATCGACGCTCTGAATCAATGCCGCCCGAAAAGCTTCCCGAAAATTTCTATCCTCCTTATTGTTAGAATTCTCGCGATTCTACCCGTAACCACGTCATCCGTGGAACTCACCTTCAGCTGCTTCCGGACGTTGAAAACTTATCTGAGATGAAGTGTGGGGGAAGTAGGACTTGACGGATTGACTTCGATGCGGATGCATCCGTCGATACCGAGGAAATACTCAATATCCTCCCTGCGAATCCGAGAAGATTCAACTTGGTACTTCAAATAAAGTCTCGAACATAGTATGGCTCACAGGTCGTGTGCCATAGAAAGATCATAATATGCATGAATTCGGAACTTGTTTTCATTGAACTCCATGCTCATATGAACGGTCACTAGGATCTTTCAATCACTTCATGGAAGCTCGCATGATCTTTCGTGGCTCTTTTGAGGGAAATCGAAGTTTAACGCTCTGATTTCGAAACATCACGAAACGACACCCAAAAAAATTTTGGCCCCCCCCCGAAGGAAAATCCTGGCTACGCGCCTGTGCAAGCGTATCCTATGCTCATGATGGAAGCTCCTCCGTATCTGGGTCAGGATTGAGAAAACACAGTGTTCTCCTAACTGCTCGAGTTGTCGAGGTCAACGAGGAGGAACTCCGAAGGAAGAATGAAACTCTGATGAGTGAGTGGCTAGAGGAAGTTCGGCGATCACGATCTCGAAAATCTTCACCAAAAACTTTGACAAAGATTCAGTTCCATGTCAGCTCACACATCGGGTCGAAGGCGAGCTCACGGAGTACTGTTAACCGCTTGACGTGAGCGTTGAATAAGTTTTCAGAGACAAGTCGCGAAGGCTGTGGGAGCGTTGGATGTCAAGCAGAATAACGGCTTTGGTTCCGGAAGTAGTGCCACCAGATACTCTGACTGAGAATGGTCACATGGACGTAAGCGAAGACAGCGATGAGGAGTCCGAAAGCCGGATAAACCTGATTTGTTTAAAGGAAATGTAGGACCGGCAAGACCACCAAGTGAAGCCTCCAGATTCGTTATTTATAGAGTTCGTTATCACCGAGAACGTGGAAGGTGTCCCTCGCAGCCGGAATGAAGAGCAAAGAATGAATGAAGTCCTGTACAAACATTCGAAGTGCAAGTTACGAAATATAGCGAAAATTTCCTCTCTCCATGCAGGGCTGTCTACCGGATAAGCCTGAATCGAATTCGGACCAATCACTTGACTCAGGAATTCTTGCAAAACTGACTTCCTTCAACCTTCTTCAATCAAGCTGAATTCACTTCAATTCCTAAATTATATTCTATCGAAATTCCTTCCTCGGTTTTCCCGATAAAGCCGTCCTCCTGAGGAAGGATTTCAGTCAACTATTCCCTTACGTCTTTGGACCTGCAGGAGGAAACTCGTGATTCTCGAGAAAAAAACTCTCACCTCTCGCTCCAGGAACGCCTCCGGAACTACTTTCCCGGGAAGTCGCCATAGAAGAAGTTATGAAGGAAAAAACTGGGTGGTCATTTTCGTTCTTCCATGGAATTTCTCCGAGACAAGATGACGAATAGGTCGACGGAATCCTCCTCGTCACTTCCTCCTTCCGAGTTTAAATCAAGAGTTTCCATTCCTTCTCCGCACTTTTTGATGAGCTCTTGAGAAATGAAACAGAACGGAAGAAATGACGGACGTTTTCTTTTTGGTATACAAGAATGAAGGATTTTATTTTATTTCGCCTGATCCAAAATATCAGCTTGAGCTTTCTCGAATATTTCGAAGGTGCCATAAATTACACAACGTAGTTTTTCTCCTCTGTACTGGAGACAAATCAAATTCACTAACTTCGGCGGGTGTTTAGAATCAAATTCTCTGAAACAAGTTTTGGTGTTCCTGTCGGTTTTGGATTTGGCCGGATCTTACAATGGAATCCGAGATTTAATACTGGAGATACTGTTTGTTTACTTCTCATGAAAGTTCGCGCGAAACTTTCATCCACAAAAGTCGAAGACGACTGACGACGAATCTCTGGTGAACACCGAGAATCTGCATGACATCATGTTTGAGTTTCAATGAAAAATAAAGTTGGAAATCAACTCCAGGAACAAACATTGGGAGCAAACCCTCCTCTTCGTCGTCTCCTACTTCCTCTCGAGCTGCTGATGATGCACGAAATGCAAGTTTTTCCTCCACAATGTTTCGAAACAAGCAGATCCTTCTGTTTCGTTGTTCTTGGTTTTGAAAATTTAAAAGTTATCGCGGAATATTGGTCATCAACAGTCATCTCCCATGAGAGGACGAACCAGCGGAGGCTGTCAAGTTTTTAAGATTACTGATCTTAGTCTGTTTCGTGATGTAACTTCTGTGGAGTTTCAGCTCTGTTTTGGCCGAATTCGTTGCTGTTCGAGAGTTCGTCTTCGCTGATACTTTTTGTTTTTCGTTTTTGAAGTCGCTGATGGTTCTGTCAATTTTGTTCTTGATATGCCGAATCAGTTCGTCTTTTTTTTCTCAGATTACCACAACTCAGTCGTCGAGTTGAGCATCTTGTAAGAAGATGATGTCATCGGAAGAGTCGAGGTCATCATTGTCGTCGGCGGGCTCGATAACCAACGAGGGACTCCCGTCCCGAACGGTGCTGAGTTCGAGTCTGAAAGTCAGAATTGAGGACATTAAACTATGCGACATCGAAAGTTCCGATTCGGAGTCTCGCGTTTCCGGAGTCTCAGCTCCAGAAGCAACTGGAGTTGAGCCCGCGGCTCGATAGATACTCGAAGAGTTTGTGCACAGAGTGATTTCGCAAGCCCCACTCGATTCATCTTCGGCTTCTGTCGGCATCCGACTCACCGGCTCCTTATTGACTCCGATGCAGTAAATCTAGTGGACTCGCGCTACCTTCGGCGCTCGATGAGCAGAAGCCCTTCCGAGGGCCCAATCGCTCGCTTGCTCGCTCGATTGATCGATCGATAGGTCGATCGATTAGATTGAGATGTTGGACGCTATGCGCTGAATCTTAATTTGTGTGCTAGTCGATGTGGAAATCTGCTCGAACCGACATTCCCGTCGGTCAGGTGTACACAGGCTCTTTCGGAACACGGAGAGGAGACGCGCGCAACCCCTCCAGCCAATCGTCAGGTTGAAGGTCGAGTGCCTCTGAACTCGACTTATAGCGAACGTTCTTTCGAGAAAGGCCGGCGGTACTGAACGACGCCGTCGCTTTGAGCGAGGTTTTTATCGTGGCAAAACACTTCAAATTCTCGATCTTCGGGAGCGATGATGGAAATTCCTTGACCTCGGTTGATACGCGTTCGAGAAACGAGCCGTTCCAAACCCAAACGAACATCAATCGTGAGTGACGAACATTAACACATGATATCTTGGTCGCTCATGATCCTTCTTCACTTCAAGTCATTGAACAGTTTTCAATTTCAGATTGAACGAAGTTGCTCGTGACGATCTTGGGGTTCTAGCCGCGTCGTTCGATTCGAGGGTCGAGGTTCCAATCGAGACTGGACGGACGGACGAACGAACGACCGACCCAGGAAGTATCTTCTGGGGGAGAATCCGGAGAGTTTACGAACGAAGAGAGAAGAGATCCCACTGAGGAGTGAGAAATTAAATTCTCAGAAGTTTATATCAGCAAAAAGTCGCGGCTGGGAGGCTTTTTCGCTTGCCACTACTAACAGTGAACGGTTCCCTGGGGGTCTATTAAGCCTGACTGATATCGTCTGTCCGGAAGCCAGTCTCGGCCGGAGTCCCAGAGGAGGAAATTCTCCGACAGGGCCTGCAAAGGGGAACAAGGGGAAAAACCCAGGTTCAAGGAGAGGCGATGTTTCGGGTGTTGTTCGTGGCTCTGATGACGGACCTTTGGAATTCGAGCTCGAGATCTGTTTCGTGGCCGCAGGTCAGTTTGGAACAAACCGATGGAACGTCGAGTTCAAGAAAATATCTCGTCTAGACTTTTGGACTCTTAAGCTTGAATTCTTCGTGAAGGAGTCGAAAGCACTTCATCTGATGACAAATATTCTCGGGTTCGTTTACATTCTGCTTACAAATGAGATAACTTTCCAATATCCAACATCAAGCCTTAATTCCATTGATTTTGAACAAGGCCGTAAGGTTTCGAATAATCGCGATGACGAAAACATTCAGTTGCTGGTTGTTTCGAGCTCTATCGGGGCGAAGGAGCGAATCGGAACCGTGTGGACAGTACGACGCAGTTGAAGCTAGCGGCATGCGCAGGAAACGCACTTGCAGAGCAGAGAATATTCTGACCAAACACCGAATTCAATTAGAGCTACCGCTTGCTGTCTTCGGAAATTGCACAAACAAGCCGCTTTCTACTTCTCAGGAGTTTCAGGCAGATAACAGAGTCAACTCGAACGAAGTCGCATCCTCGCGAGCGCTAGTTACGTTCTAGGTGCGAGCTGTAGTGGCCATCTCCAAAGAAAGGATTTTCAGCATACAAGAATTTCTCGTTTTCGATGTGGATGCAAATAAAACGATTTCTGTTGATCAAACGGAATGAGCGAAGAACGACAGAACTATCGAGGCCGATCCCGTGAACAGATTTGGCACCACCTGCTGAGTCCATTGGCCGAAAAGACGGCCAAATGCAGTCTGAGGATCTCAATGGATCCTTCCCAACAGCTGCTGCTGCCGTTACTTCATCACTGAGAGAGCTTTCTCGCCTATTTACAAAACTAGGTTCGGCACAACGCTCGCGCCGCCGGTAATGACCGCGAGCTTTTCGCTTGATCCATTCGATACCCGCTGAGCACAAAATTCCAGCTCAACTTCGCTCGTTAAGACTCGATTCCCGGGAGCGAATCTGCGAAATTCTCCGCGAAAGACAATGTCGCGTTTTCTTCGGTTCTTTTCTGATTTTGTTCAACAACTCACCGGGGTAGCTCCTCTCCAGCAATGCGTCTTATGGTGATCTTCCTGAGACTGTCTCTTGCCAAGTTGACGCGGATATTTTTGAGTTGATTCGTCATTGATCGCAAGCGGGGAAATATTTCCTCATCGAGGCGGTGTCTGCGTTCCCTCATTCGCACGGCCGGCTTCGATGTCAACTTCGGCGGGGCCAAACCGTTCTTCCAGCTTCCATCGGGATTCAGCGGGAACATGACGAGATCGATGCCGCCCTTCTTTTGTGTCGGAGGCTCGGGTTCGTCTCTTCCGGCGACCATGATTCCAGGACGGAACGATTCCACAATCTCGAGGTGTCTCTCGTTTTAAAATGACTCGACTCTGCGCGATCGGAGAAGCAATAATCGAAGAGAATTCTTCCCGTGAAATCGTGCTTTTTCTTTCGACATTTTGCGGAATGAACTTACCGGGCTCGAGGAACACAATTTTCGAACAGCAACACAAACGAACACCAAACTTGAACAACGCGAGGAGATGCCGCGTCCGGAGATGTGCTTCCTCAACATTCGTCACGATGTCCGCGCGACTGACGTGCACGTCGTCCTGGGCCATGACGCCTATAATGTCCGACGATCATCTTAGGTCGCTGTAAGGCCAATGTGAAAACCTGTGCATCACATGCGGCAATTAACTTTCGATTCGACATCAGCTCTTCCAGCTTCCCAAAAAACTTACAAATTACATCAAAGCCCAAAGGATCCGCAAACCAATTGAAACGTAATTTTCTGAGAACTCTGACGTAGGCTTTGTCTGGACTTTGTGGAGTTTGTATTCTCCCTAAATACCACAACGCATTATTGGTGAGCGCATCGGACTGGAAAACGATGTCGAAGTTCTTGTAACGCATGAATGCGATACCAGGCTGCATCCCTGATGGTGTTAACGACTGAAAGTTCCAGGGATTCCAGATCAGGAGCGTTTCTGACGAGTGTTTCCAAATAAATGTCATTGAACGATATCTCTGCATCCAGGTACAGATGTTGTAGTTCGGTGCAGTCACCAATCGCTGAACGCACTGAAGGCGCAGTCGAAGACTTCCCGCACACATCTTGATCACTTCGATCGAATTCTTGCCCGAGAGATGAGCGGATGAAATCTCAAGTTTTGTGAGCATCCTGTCCGCTCTCAACGTACAAGGCTCTCGGTTCCTCCCGTCGTATTTCAAGGATGAGGATGTTGCGTTAGGCATCAATCCAAGGAGGATGTCGAGGACTTCGGACAGCGTCGAGACAGGTAGGGTCAAACGCTTTGAGAAGCTCCTCGGAAGATGGTTTCACTGTGTCGTCCGAATAGCCTGAGCCATTTGCTGAGTAAGCGATCAAGATTGGCAAGATTTCGAGAGGAATACATGCATGGTAATTATCCTGCAATACTGTTGATTTCAAAAGATTCAAGTTTGACACAAAGCTGAAGAATGGAGCGAAGAACCTCAGGCGTGAATCTGCATCTTGCAAAATCCAATCGGAGAAGATGGCTGCCGACTCTGCTCCATGAGTCCAGGTCGGATTTCATCAAATCAGCTGGAAAGCAGGGAAGATACTCTATGAGTAACCGCTGAAATGGTTGTCGAGGTCCTACGGCGGGCATTCAAGTAGGTACCTCCGAAAATCCGTAAATTATTATATTGTCTTTGACTTTCCGAAAGTGTCGCCAGTCTAGCATCGTGGGAACGAAGTCAAACACCCTCCAACAACTCAGGAGAGAAGACAGCTACGACAAATCTAGGCGTTCTCAATGGGGATACAGTTCCACCAAAATCTTCTTAATGATTTGGAAACGAATATTGAATCAGGACTGGAATCGGTGGTTTTGCAGAGAGTTGATTGCTATCCACATGTGATTTAGGCTCCGGAATCTTTCCGGACGATTTTCTTCCAAGCTTCAGTTTTCCGTTTTCTGTGAGAATGAAAGAAACGTCATGAAGTCATTTTATGGCGTATTTCGATCAATTCCCCTCTTGTCACCGGGATTAAAATCTGATATGTGTACAATAACAGCAGCAGGAGAGGAGAAGTATGACAGATTCTTTGAGAGACAGGTGCCCTGATCCAAATCAACGGATAGTACTTGCTCATTCGACCAATAGTGTCCTGTCACAGAACCTCCGAAAGAACTGAGGATCCGCAAAAGAGTCGTCAAGACAGAATCTTCCGCTATAATGCTCTGATGGATCAATCAACCTCCCTATAAACGTGCGTCTCGAGTTCAAGTGGTTCTACTGTATCCCGGAAAGGCAACTCGAGGTCGAGGAATTTCGAGTTCAGAAAGCGATCCAATCCATGATTTGAAACCGCTATCGGCAAGCAACATCGTTGAGAGTGGCGGATGTCAGACGTGCTGTTGGCGACAGAATCGATGTCATACACTAACCTACTTTGGAGAAGCTCCACGTTGAAGCCAAATTTGCCTCTAGGCTGAACAAGTCTACAGCCTCAGGCGTAGTCAGATTTTCGTTGAAACTCTCGAAACAAATCTCGACGAAGCTTCTCTTCCGAGGGATTTCTGTTGGAATTTCGTTTCTGCTTCGATCGCTTCCCTGTTCTCGATCACGAGCAGGCATTCGTTCAACGAGGCCGTTGTTAGGGTTAGCGGTTTCCCTCGATGTTCCGTCTGACCGAAACCGTGGTTTCTCTAGATTGCGGTTATTCGTAAACCCTCGATGTACTTAGCCTTAGCTCGGAAAGAAAGTTGTCGAACTAACCATCCAGTATTTGAGAAAGTTCCCGGAGCGAACTGCGGAGCTCCCGGGAGATCAAGCGTCCGCTGTCAGAATTCGAAACAACAAAAACACTGTTGATTGGTGTATGAAGGAAAAGAGCTACGTATCTTGCCTCGTTTGAGTCAATTGAACTCGGCTCGCCGAAGGCAACGGCTTACGTGACCAGTCTGCTGACTTTAGACGTCGGATATACTACTAACTACTGTGCTGTGTACAAGTTGTGAGTTTCTCTCTATTGAAGTCGACTTCGTTTGTTTCGTGGAAGCGGCAAAAATCCCAATTCCCATGGACTGCCACGGAAGCGTCTTCGGATCTCCCCCCGAGTTTTGGCTCTATGTACACCTTCTGTCGCAACGGTCGGTCGGCGCAGATTCAGTAACAGAAGCGAATTCTGTCCAGAGGATCGATATTCTCTTTTCGGTTGCGCCTCCCCAGACACGATTCAACTTGATTCCCGAGGAGCCTCCAGGAGCTCGTTCGTTCTCCTTCGCTCCCCAGGCCGATATGACGGCAGCATGATGGAGGAACGTGAGGGAAGTGATCTATTTAAAAAGTTCAGACTTGTTCATTATGCTTGACGAGTCACTCGCACCGTTCTCGAGATGTTCCGTTTGTTATCGCGCGAGGAGTTTTTACTGCTAATGTCGCCATATGTTCTCGTGGCCTGCACGGGCAGTGAGAGAGGGCGAATGACAAATTCTCCCGCCGCTAGTCCAGTTGTACAGTCGTCGTAAACAGGTCACCTTCTGTTTACGGCTGGAACGGCCTTGGACCTCCTTCAACAACTGACGACGACGACGACGGCGGAGGCCTTCACGTGTCCCGGAGGTGACAAGTGTCCCGGCTCGCCGCTGCCAAACTCATATGTGCCGAAGCGCTGACAGTTCTCGCTCACGTGTGCTTTCTAGATGGATCTTTGTTTGCCCCGAGACCAAAAATCGCAGCCGATCCAACGTACACACATCTGTGAACACACGGCCACTCGCGCCGGTGACACGCAGCCACCTGCAGTTTCATCATGCCGAATCATTCCTTGTGTCACGAACGTATCTTCGATAGATCGATGAAAAGTTCGCAGCGTCGCACGGTAGCCTGAGGGCAACACATGACCCTGACCTTTAAGATGCGAATAGAGCGGAGCATCTTCTTTTTGATTCCACGAGCGTCTTATTCCTGCGATTATCTTTTTGTCTCCAACCGCCGAAAAAGGCTGACAGGGTCGTTAGCAGAGTTCCCAATAATAAAATTTTGACGTCCGAATTACGATTTAGAGGAATCGACGTTGGCCCTCGCTCCGGTAACAGCCGTGTTGATAAGCGTGGAATCGAGGAATAAGAAATCCCGAGGAAAGCCGGTTCTCTCATTTTCGTAGACAGGTTTCGGGAAAAGTTCAAATCGATTTCAATGGGCTCTACTCGCCCCTCGTTCGATTCAAGCCGTCCCGCGCTTTCTCTTCCCGCCCGCCCGACCGTTGAAAGTGGACGAAATTGACTATCGATCCGGGGCTACATGAACGAGCTGCTCCGTTGCGCGGCAGCACGCTCGCTCTACACGATTATCCTCGCCGAGCAATGCCGCTAATTGACAAGTTTACATTCATTCGCTCCGAGCTTCCACGCGCGCACCATTCAGAGAAGCTTAAAATCGCCGCGTCCGAGAACGACAACGGACTTCAAAGGAAAAATTTGACCTCACGACATACGGATTGCGTGAATCCGCGTTCTTTTGCGACCGGATTCTGACCTTATTGCGGGCGGTCCGCTCCCATGAGGCTTTTGTTTGATCCAGGAATACTTTCCAGACAAGAAATGAACGAGAGACAACCGCGTCGTACGATCTCGACGACGAAACGAATGAAATCAGAAGTGGTTCTCGCCGAACGTAGAGATTCCTCAGAGGACTCATTCCGAACACTCCGTGGCTAGATCATTAATTCCGAGGCGTTCCAAAGCAGGCGTTGTGTCTGGGGCAAAAATAACCTCGTTTTCCGGCCGGCATCGGCGTCTCCGAGAGATTCGTAGGCGAGAGGAACTTAGAATTTCCACGAAGGAACTCCTACCGAGTCACAGAGGTATCGACTGTGAGTTCGTTCATCTTTCGAGCTTTTCCAGCCGGTTGCGCGCCTGTTTGAAGCTTCGCAAATATGAATGGATGGTTCCTCGAACAGGACAGCTCCTTTCTCTCATTTTTCCTGGCTGTCCTTCGATTTTGACATCTCATCGCGGGGTCCCTCCACCCTGTGAATAATGCTCTCCCTACTTCACCGTCGTCGCCGACGCGACTGCTACCGCGCTGCCATCGAGATTTTGGTTCGGGTTTCGCCATTAGTTGCTTCTCAAGGTCTCCCACTTGTCGTCCTATCTCCTCTCCTTTTTTGCCTTCCCTTCCCGATTCGTATTCCCATTTATGAATAATGAATGGGAAGGACTGCCTCGACTGCTACGGAGGAACAACGACCCGAGATACGGGAGGCTCAAGCTCCGGTAGAAGCCGGCAAGAGACTCTTCAAACCCTCACTCAGCGATAAGTCCTTATTGATTAGGTTTCGATGTGCGCTACGGAGTTTTCGGGTAACTCCACCAAAACTTCCACATTTTCTCCGCATCTACGGTTTCTTGAAGAAACATCTCTTCAGCAATGAGATCGCGTGCTGATGAAGCTCCCCAGGAGAAGGAGTTTGATCCTGGAAGTCGACGACCGAAGGAATCCGCGAGGTATCGATTCCTCGTCACTCGATTCGTTGACGAGCTGATCCGATAATGTTTTGAAACACACTGAAGGACATTTTGTAGCGATCTCGGGGCTTTCGGAAAGTCAATGTCCTGCTGTGCGAAGGTTTACGTGCAAGCGAGCGAGCGAGCGAACCGACCCGCCTACCGAGTCGGAGTAGAGTGTGTGTGCGAGCTGGAGCGTGCGCGTTCATCAATTTCAACAAAGCTCCAATAAATCAAAGGTTTTCATTTGGCGCGGCCGCCCGAGCAACCTGATGGCGATGCCGGTGCAACTATCCATCCATGCGAGACGCTGATCAAGTGAATGAATGAATGAATATTTATAAACAGATCAAAGTCAAACACGAACACTGCCATTCCCACGCGCGAGCCAGATACCAGCTCGCATCTTCCTCCGCGACCTTTGCCTCCGTCGAGAAGGAATCTCCAGCTGCAAAACGTCGTCGTAAATTAAGGTCAGCGTTCCACCGGCTGACTTGTTCATCGAATGACTGTTGTGAGCGTGGTATGAATTAATTATTAATCCATGTGCCGCTACTGAACCGTCCGTGGGAGCCGCGATGTCACCTGCCGTCGCGAACTCTCTGCTTGAAGAGGATGTCCTACTCGGAGATATGAGTTCGTCTGCTCGAGAGCAAAAGTCGAACGAACGATATTTTCGAGGTGCTATAAGAAGACCACCCTCAGAACGAGCATCTTGTTCACGACCTCAATTTGTCAAGACCTTGGTGACAGAACTACGCCGCCCCGTGAAGGTCGCCGTCAGTAAACGGGATTCGTATCGCAGCATGGCGTGATACCGCGGTTTCATCCCCTGTACGCGTCCGATAAGACCCATCAGAGGACCTCCTGTCGTCGTCGTCGACCGCAAAGGTCCAGTTCTGTGTTCCGTCTGGAGCTTTCTTGGGTTTAGTCCGAAACTTTGTGAGGAACAAGCTGCCGACATGATGGAACTTGCTGCTTACATAACTGACTTTCTTGATTCGTTTGAAAAATATTCAATTACGTTCGCGGATACAAACTCGAGCGCACTCACAAACGCAGCTGCTGGTTGACATGGAAGACGTATTGAGACGGCTACTCAGATTTCCCAATGGACCCGAGACTTTGGCAAGATTGGTCAGTCAGCTCTTTGGGTTGGTTGGTTTGTTGGTTGGTTGGCGAGTCGTACGGCAGGAACGCCATATGGAAGTGGCGGACAAGGAAGAGAAATAAGGCGGCCAGCCAGGACTGATCTAATATTCTCAATGTTAGCAAAGCGGGGACGACTCCGTCCTACCGAGTCTCAAAAACTTGGAGAGGTCATACGAACTTCGCGGAGTTTCACCTCTGTGAAACTCTGTTCGGGGAGCTATGACCCAGGGTCGACCACGTTTCCTGTAAATCTCCGAGCTCAAAGCTCCGACATAAGTTCCGGCATGTTGAGTTTTCATCGGACCCCTTCATGTCCCGATGGTGCTCTGGAAAATCAAAATGCAGGGATATCATCCATTAATTATCTTTCTCTGTCGTCTTTTCATTCTATCAATTCCTGGGCGGAACTCGTTCTCGGAAGAAACAGCGCAAGAACATTCAAGAGGAGCTTCCCCAGGTGACCTGAAGCTCTGACGACTATTGATGTAATGATGATGATGATGATGATTGTGGCGAGGGATCGACTCGAAGTCCAGATGGTCGCCGGCTGAACTCGACGGAGCCGTCATGACCTAAATGAGCGGAAAACGCAAGAAATTTGAATCCCAAATTCGACGGAGAACGAGAGATCAGCGGCTGCTGCGAAGATAACCGCGACGATTCAGAAACCTCTGGAGGACGGAGGAAATAACTTCGATTTCTCAGAATTTTTCCCCTTTATATCGCTTGCACGAGCTGTGTCCGCACTCACACACCCACACACCGCGATCATCGAACGTGAATTCTTGCACAAAGATCATAACTTGAGCGCCCAAGGAAATCCGATGTCGGACTCCCCTTGTCCCGACTTGAAATATTTGTGGCAATGTTCGCGACGAAACTCTGCCTGAATCGTTTCCCGAAAGGAGAAGAAACCGAATCGTCTTCTTTTTACAAAGTTTCCGAACTCGTTGATTGCAAAACTCGGTCGATTTGAAACCAATTCCGGTGGAGCCTCGTTCTCTTGCGATTCTGGAGGTTTGGCGCACATCGAGGGGCTCTATTACACACTCACGTCAGACATGAGGACGTCGAGATATACCGAATCTCACGAAGATCTCGATGGAAATGGAATCGCGACGTTCACGCGCGGTTTTGTGCTCTTCAATTGGCTTTTCGTGGAACCCACTTTCCTAATCAGGAAGCCTTGCGGTATAAAACTCCGATGCCGGGAAAAATGTCTCGCATGGAAGTTCCCGCCGCGCACGAACCGAAGGGCTCAAGAGTCTGAAAGGGAAAGTTCAGCTCTCGTAGAATAGAGGGAAGAACAGAAAAGGTGGAATTTCGTCTCGTGCGGAACGAAGCACACGACCACAAACCCTGGGCCGACGAGCAGAACGTGACATTGAACCACTCGACCTGCGCCACAATTACGTTTTTCCCGCGACCACAAATGTCGAGGGAACACATTCGGCGTCGAGTGAATGGCTGGCTGGCTGCCTGGATTGCGGGTTTCACACGAGGTGTTTTGAGGTCCTTTCTTTTCTGGGATATTAACACGACAAATATTTTCCGCTCAGCAATCTAATCACTTCGATCGAAGAAAGATTCAAATCATTCTCGAACTTGCATTCACGGATTGCATTGTTGCACGAACCGAATGCAAGGAGCTTTCGAGATCTCACAATCAGATTGTCACCACCCGTTGTTCAAGTAGAGGTTCAGAATTCTATCTCGACAAAGTGAAGCACCTCCTCCATTTCAGGAGTAGCAAGCGAGAGCCGACAAAACGAGCCGATCGCTCGACGAATTGAACGTTCCGATTCGCCTCCATCCAAATGTTTCGGCATCCGAGAAACGTTTTCAATATAGCAATTTTTCTTTGCTCGAAGCGACCACTGCTTTTCATTGCGGGATCCCGACCGGTTTTCCTCCGAGTACTTTCGAACGCAAACATTTCCTCAATGTGCTACATCGACCGTTTTGGAAATGCGAGCGACGAAAATCTTCCTCGAAAGTTGTTTGGGAATTTAAATTCGAGACGATAGTTCGAAAACTTCATCGATCCGAGAAACCGAGTCCAAGTTAGTCGATGATCAATAAGACTTGAGCTCATTTTCTTCCATTTCGGAACAGGCAGAACGGGGCAAAGTGTTCCAGGGCCGCAAGACAGTGCGATAAATCAAAAGGCGCCCGATCCGTTCTCTGCATCGCGCTATCAATAGTGTTCCAGGGAACGATTTGCCGGTTTCTTTCCAGAACGAATTTAATATCGCCACGAACCATTTGCTGTACGAAGGAACGAGGGAGAGGATCGAGCCAGGAAACACAGCCAGGCAGGAGAGCCGACCGACTCTCACTCAGATGAGGCGACGGACGAACGGTCGTCCGCTCGCACGCTCGCTCATTCAACCGCTGGAACGAAAAAAATGGAGGAATCCTTGCAGTCCTCCGCTCTCGAGAAACGTAGCGGTTGTTCATTTCATATTCCAAGACATTTGAACGTATCACTCCGGAATCGCTGATCGCTCGCCGTCCAAACTCTCATTCTGTTGCGCTTCCTCGGTCGAGTGTTCTCCTTTTCCTCCTTTCTTTCCGTGGACAAGGCTTCATCTTTTGATGTCGGTCGGCTCACGACTGTACAATACACAAAGTGTCCCTTTTCCATTCATTCAGCAGGGCCGCCGTTCACTAACTTGCCAGCGATGGTTCCGGTGCCGGTGCCGTTACTCTGGCTCCAAATTCACTCAGTTACAGCTCGCTGTCTAGCGAAAGACGAATGAACGAAGTCGATCTCCTGACCTCTTATTCTGAAAACAGGAGCTGCTCATTCGATTTCCCATGACTCTGATCTCGTTTTCGCTTCCTCGCTTTTCTGTATTCAGTTACCTCCTTTCTCCACTCTCTTCGATTCCTGTTATCTGGCTCAACGAGAGAGCCTATTCTCGTCTGAGATCAACGACGTTTCGTCAATTTCAGCATTCTGGATTCGAACTCAGATAATCACGATGTTCACATACACACATAATTAAATCTGTGAATATTTTTTTCAAGACATTTCGACATTGTTCACGACATTGTTGTAGAAAAACTGTCTCGTACCGAAAAGACGCGGAATGATTTCGAACGGCGGAATTCCGTAATGTTCACCAATGATGGGCTTTTCTTCGATTGCGATTAAGAAAAGAAAAGATATGAAATATGAATATGATAACTCGTTATCATAATGATAATCATAAATTTTTCCCGTGATCATGATTACGGGCCGAAATCATAATCATTAGAGCTCGGAAGTTTAGGCATTAATCATTTTTGAACCTCCATCAATCAATATGAATTAATGGATATTTAGTGGAATAGTGCCTGATTCTTCTAGCCCATGACTTTGTTGGGTAATTATCATCGAAGTTATCGACCTCCGATCAATTTATCCATGGATTGATGGAGGCTGATTAATGAATAATGCCTGAACTTTCAAGCTCTAATAATCATGTTTGCGAGAATGTCGAACTTTGATATTTTCATCTCTGATTATAATATCATACCACATGGTAGACATCATTCATATGTTATGTATAGAGCTTGGAAGTTTAGGCATTATTCATTTTTGAACCTCCATCAATCGATATGGATTGATGGATATTTGGTGAAATAGTGCCAGATTGTTCCAGTTCGCGACTTTGTTGGGCGAATATCGTCGAATTATCGGCGTCCGATCAATCTATCCATGGATTGATGGAGTGTGATTAATGAATAATGCCTGAACTTCCAAGCTCTAGTCATACAACGATTCACTCCCAATTATTCGTGTCGTTATAGAGGTATACATATACATACATATATGTACATGAAATGAGATATTTACAGATCTGACATAATAACTTGCTCAGTTGCAATCATACTTCTCCCATTATTGTTTCCATACAATTTTCGGCGAGGTCGTGTCTTCCTCGGTGTGCACACACAATATGGAGGAAATCATGAAGGGCTCCCGTGAAGATACGATATCTGTTTTCTAGATTGTTTCCAGTTTTGTCCTCACATCGCCGAACTATCCATGAAGTTAGGATCTTCTGGTTTCTTCTCACATCTCAAACGATGTTCTTCGAAGCCTTGTGTGTCTAATTGTCATGGGCGACGCAGCGCTTCTTCCTGCGGAAAGGCCAGCCAGTTCTTCGAGGACTGAAGTATCCAAATCGCGAGTTTGATGAAAATAGCATTGAATTCGTCGAGTTCCCCCAGTTGTGCCAAGGTCATGTGTTTCGAGTTTTGAATTTGTCGAGGTTCTGGAGTTCCAAGGTCATGTGTTCCCAGAAAATTTACATTCCACAGCTCGCGATCGGTAGAACTTTTATTTTGAACAGAGCCAGTGCTGTATCGATCAACAGTCCATGCGGTCTAGGGACACGGTAAAAACTTACCTTGAGTTGTTCTCGGGAATAAACATCTGCTCCGAGGTCGGTTGTCAGAGACGAGGAAGGGAGAAGCGAGTGTGGGACTAATCGAGTCGAATTGCTGCAGTTGTCTCTGATAGCGAGGCATTCACTCACAAACTCAAACCTCAATTTCATTTCGTTTTTCAAGACGGAACGATCTTCCGCGCAAACTCACCGCTTCGAATCTCCGGCTTCCCATTAGTAGGATGCCCGGTCGTTGATGGCGGAACGTTTGTCTACGACGCAGTTTCCAAAAATACTCCAGCAGGAATGGCCAGGAAAACGGAGTGAAGAAGAATAGAATTCCACAAGCCAAATCATCCACGCTAGGAGTTAAAATAATGGAGGGCATGAAGAGACTCTGCTGTGTCTCAGTTGTTGATGATCGGGAGCTCTTTCCAAAGCGACGATATCCGAACCATCGCCGCAACCTTCTTCGCGAGAACGAAGGACGATCCTGCTCAGAGTTTGCAGTGTTCGAAGCGGTCTGTGTATCCAGAGCGTGCACCGAATGGGTTCTCAAAACTTCGGAGTAACATGACAGCTGCCCATTCCCCGCGAACAGCAGCCAGAGTTGCCGAAGATTCGAGCATATTGAGACGCGCAACGAGTGAATGGAGGAAACGAGAGAGGCTGCATTGAAGGGCGATCCTTATGCCGGAGGCGCTCGTTCTCGAGCTGATGAACTCATGGAAACCGGTATTGAATAGATCGAGGTTTGCGACGTTGCCCGGGAAAATACAACGCGATCAGAAGCAACTCAGCTTGTCACTGTATGTAAAGATTAGAATGGGAAGGAATTCACGGAAAGACTGGATAAGTTCCCAAAACAAAGAAAGGAGTGAGGAGGGAAAAGGAGAAAGCGAGGAGACAAGGAACACCGGAGAACGGAAGCTATAGGAGCCGCAAACAGAACAGTTCTAGAGAAGGAGAGTATAATCTCGGGACTGCGCGAGAGAGTAAGAGGAAACAGGGCAAACGGAAAGCTAAGAGAGGTCATAATGTATTTTAACGACATAATCCTGTCGATTCCGCTCGCGAGAGATCGAACCGTGTTATTATGCTTCTGCTTTTGACCTGGAAACCCGGGGAGGAGTTCATTAGTCTCGAACAAACGAACAAGAACTAGAGCAGCGGCTATTTATCCTCATCTTGGTCTGTACAGGCTGTGGAGAATTCCTTTTATTCTGGAGTTTATTATTCTGCGTCCGTCTTCCTACTCACGAATGGCTCCAGGAATGAATTGAGCTTCGCAACAATTCTCTCTCAAAGTAGACGTCTTCCTCTCTGTGATTTTGTTGCTGAGCTGGAAGTTCATTAATTCATAAAAGCAAATATAACCTGACGAAGATCTCTGAGTATCGATCGGTGACTAGACTTCGAGAAGTCTTAGTTTCGGATTCCGACCTGAGGATGTTTTCATTTGCGGAATGTCAGTCGACCGCGGAACGTGTTTTCGATAGAGTCGCAAAGGATCCGGCTGGAGAAAATAAAGGCTCGAAGTTCCGAGAACATGCAGAGAGACTGGAGCATATTTTTGGCATTGAATCGAGCATATTGGTCCATTGTTTACTTCAATATGCTTCGAGTATAGACAGACGCACTCGAGAGTTGGGCGCAAGCGGCCTACACTCCAATATTCGGGCAACGACGCAATGTTATGCTGAGAGTGTCGAGCCCTCAGAAGCGAAATTATATTTCCGCAGAAGAGGGCAGAATTATTTCACAAAACGTGCATGAAGAACGTTTCCATTGAGCTCTACGGGCAGCTGATCTGAGAATGGTGCCCAGAAACTTTTAAAGACAGCTTCTGTATCTTGTTCAATGAGAGAGCGAATCCAGCGACCAAGGATCACGATTCCAAGCTGATCTCGGGAAGTTCATTTAGTTTAGGACCTAGCCCTTCCGATAATCAAAGATTCGTTTTCATTTTTTCCAAAGAATACGGTGACAATCATGCCTTGCGATTTAATTATTCCGAATCATTGCCCCTCAACTCGATGAAGTATAAGTCTTCCATTCTTTCAGTTTCGAAGAAATCCGAATCTGTTTGTGGCGAAGACAGGAAGAATTTTTGTTGGGTCTTCTGGTGTGCTTTCTTCTAATGATACTTTCCGATCGCTTGAGCTTGTCGTGCTACTTGTGGGAGTGTTGTGACGCCACCGATCCCGTGGAACCGAGAACTTTATTCTCCCGAGCGGGTTTTCTCCTCTACTGGAATGTTCTCACGAAGTTTTAGGAGCTGCCAGAGTACAGAATAGCGAATTCCGACAATCCTTTAGGCATACATACTTTTTACGCCATGGGGCTTGACCGCGAACGAGGAGCTAGCAGGTTGCAGCATCCTAACCGCTTGGCAAAGGATGGCGAGTAGGAACACTACGATAGGGCAAACCCTTCGACAGGAAGTGATTCAGCGGGAGGCGTAACTTTATTCGGATAAATATCGTCTTATATAAAGGCTTATGGCGAGTCTCAGGAAGTACTCGGGGATCACTTCGGTATCGGGCCATTGCTTCAAGGCTTTCGCTCAGATCGCTTAAGAGATTCTCTTCTTTCGAGGCTTTCGCTAATTGAGCATCGGGCTTGAGTTTCGCGTGAATGATGGATAACTGAGCAATCATTGAGGATTTGCGGTCCTCGTAGCTTCACCTACGGATGCCGCCATTAGGGCTTACAACTTCGGAAAGCAGAGCAGACGAACAGAAGAAAAAAAAGTGCAACTTTTCACAATCAGTCGGAACAGCTCACGTGTGAGCTTGCACTCCTGGTGCCGGCCAAGATGACGCAATACGACGATGAGTGCCAATACTGTTGATCTGTTGGAATCATGGAAGCTGCAGGGAGGATCTGATAAACTGGAAAACTGCTTTCCTCGATTCCCCAATAAAACTGTTACGCAACATCAGCTCAACTGACTTGGAGAGCAGTTTTAGAGATCCTATTTCCCGGCGCACATGATGCCTTCATGAGCTTGAGTACATTGATTAGGGTCGTTCCATCCTCGATTATGTATATAATTTTCTGAAGCGGGTCTTCTAACTCTTCATGTCTCATAATCAGTAAACTCCCGAGTCCAAGTTTCGAGTCTGAAGCTGCTACGAAGTTGACCCACGATATTAATCCGCTTCCTTTCGACATCTTGACTTTATGCATTAATTGATTGATCAATTTGATCGAAGTTGTATTATGCCTTGGAGTGCTTATAAGCATCGTAATCAAGAGGCGATGTCCGTACAAGAGTGTCAGAGAGCGACATTCTTCGGTTCTGATGATAATTCATTGGAGTTCCTCCTTGTAGAAGCACATTCTCGTATGCAATGCATCCAACGCGTACTTTCCTGAATCAATAGATGAATATTCATTGATGATTCACTCACCATACATATTCACACCGAAATTGTACCTAATCGAAAAACTTCGAATTAAAGTCCCATGTCTCACAAGGGAACCTTCGCTAATTCATAGTGGCATCTGATATCGATTGGGGTCAAAACACGTTGCCCCCGGTGAGAGATCATCATCCCTGAAGTTCGCCATATGGGGCGAAATAATGGCCATGACACGTTCCAAAACTTGACATGGGCATCGGAATCTCCGGAAAATCTCACGGAACACCCGTAAAAGTGTTCCGTTTTCCGTCCTATTTCGGAAAACTGATAAGATCGAGGACGAACTCGTAGATTTTGATATAACTCAGGTCATAACCCTTAGTTTGGAAGCGTTTGTTTCGACGAGAGTTCTGGAAAACCACCATGGAATCTCGTGCAAGACGCTCGAATCAATTTTGAAAAGTTACTCAAGGTCGAGGCGCCTGTCCAACAGGAGCGCTGCTCGTAAGGAGAACCCAGAGCCCCGAGGAATGAGCAGATAGCAGACGGACCACGGAAATCAGTCGCAGATTGTTCGTATCACGCAACGAATTCCCGACAGGTGAGTCTGGACTCCAGCCAAGTTGAAACAATGCTGGAAAATGATTGGAGCTGCCGCCGCCGACCGTTCTCAGTGCCGTAATAGCAGAAGCTGCGGTGATGGAAGTTTCGTGTTGATCTGTGTCTGGCAGCCCGGAAACTACGTACATTCGTGAGTACATATATTCGCTACATGGGATGTTATAAAAAGTTACAGTCCAGACAGACGAGCGGGCACTTCGGGATGTTTACCGACTTTGGAATATGTACTTCCAGCCCGAACACAACCCAAGAAACATTCAACTCATGGCGTGTCTGGGGCCTCGCGAGCCACGAGTGCTCCTTTCTGTCGACTTTGAGTGGAGGGAAATAAAAATGTCCCGACTGATAAACGGGAATACTTCGACTACCTCCTACTTTTTCTGCTTTGCTCAGGAAACAGGATTTTCTCCAAAGTTTGCTCCGCTGGACGCGGGACGGGGCGCCGATTCTTATGAGAAGGTCACTGATTTTTGCAACAGCGGCAGAGAGCAGTCAGAAATTTTGGGTTTTTTCTTCCGAATACCTCTTTCCCCTGACTCTTCTCCGGGATTTCCAATCGAACCGTGCACCTGGACAGAGAACTTTCCAGAGGGCAAAAAGCACCGGCTTGAAGGCTGGAAGTTTAACGTCCGCCAGGTTCGTTCTAGCGGTAATGTTGTATTTTAGCGGAACACGTAAGCTGGATGAGCGCCATAATGGATTGGCTCGAGAGATGGTACATAACAAGGCCTCCGGAAGTGCTTCGATTCTAAAACAAGCACAAAAAGCAGCGAATCTCGGGGACGGGTCGCGACTCGCGACCGGAGCAAATACGCCGATGGAAACAGCGAAATATCAACGGTTCGAGAGACAATAGAAGAAGATTTACGAAAACTTCACAAAAGTCTCTTCTCATTCGGCGATTTCGATTTCGAAGGACGATTGACCAAATGGGAAGAAGACCGGACATGCGACAATCACTTGGAGTCATCTGAATCTTCGTGGAGGAAAGCAGATGACGGGAACGCGAGAGTTTCGCAACGCGAGAGAATTCAGGGTAATGAAAACCTTGAAATGAGGACGCAAGGCTGCTCTCTGGCAACAGAACGACAGTGAGTTCGAGCAAAAACATTAAATCAATTCCGCAAACTCACAGCACGGAGTGATGTTCGTTGCCGTCGTGGCAAAACTCGGAGTTTCATGAGAAACGAGTTCCGCGGCAATTTGCGCAAATGATTGCGAACGGAATTTCCGTCTCATCAGAAAACTTCTGTCATCATGGTTCTGGTCAGGAGTCAGAACTCGTACGGACAATCAGAAGGGCTGCGTTCTCCCTAACAGTTTCATCTGAGGTCGCGGAAAGTTTGTTTCGCTTTCAAAGAGACAATGAGGGCAGTGAAATTCTTTGATGGCCGCTCAATCGTTCTCACAATGTTGCTTTTACGAGTCAAGGTTGCCTCGCGGCGATTGACAGTGGGGTCTTCCGAGCTCCCAACGTTGCTGAGGAGAACCCCGTTCAGAAAACTGTATTTGACACTTCTTAATTTCAAAACTCGTCGATTGAAATGATTCCCGAAAAGTCTTCGAACACTTACGGACATCGACAAAATCAGAGGAAGCCGCTTCGGAGCCACCGCTCCATCGGAGCAGATCTCGGCACGCTGATGAAGAAAAGAGACTCAGAATACCCGGGTTGGCGACAATACATGTCCATGTACAGTCATGCTCGGTGAAAAGAATCTCATCAAAAGAGGGCAACTCCAGCGTTCCGTGAACTTGGTTCGGAATCGTCCTCGTTTCGTTCGGTCGTGTTCAGTTGGCTTCGTTTGGTTGGTGGTAAATAGGAACGGGGAACTCATTGAGGTCATCGACATCATATTCGTCAGTCACGAGGCGTAAGTTGAGCACAAAGCTTATACTGATGTCTCTATCAAGTAGACGACAGCCGTCACATCGGCTCATTGGCATCTTCGTCGTCGTAGAGCTGCTCAGAGATGACGTGGAAATGTGAACCGCATAAGATGTCTCTTCATCAGAGGAATAAGCTGATCGTGACCTGAGGACAGTTGCTATAGGGAACTAATCTCTCACATGCCGTAGAGGCAGCAGTTTTTTTCTGTCAAACTGTCCGCTCTGTGCAAGTCTTCTCCTCCCTATTCCGCTTTGTCCCATTTTTTCTTCGAAAGCTGCCAGGAGGAACAAAATCCAAGGCTGGAAAAGAGGAAAACCAGAATCGAGCTGAACTGAATTTTGAATGCACATCCAAATACATCAAATTTTAACTCGAGTCATGGACTGGAGTCCCAGCATCCTGGAGCGTGTGGTTCAAGAAGAAAACCGGCGCCAAACAAACGAGACTTGGTCGCTGTTCCCAATGTGGGAATTCTTCTCAGATGTCAACATGAGCCGCCGGGATTTCGATCCTCGACGTGAGTTCTGATGTCGTCCCGAGAATAGGCGACCTTGAGAAGCTTCTTTCTGGCGTCTCGAGTTTCGAAATTCTAGCCCGCTCTGACGAAAACTCTTCTTCATCATCATTAGAACTTGGAAGTTTAGGCATTATTCATTAATCAGCCTCCATCAATCCATGGATAAATTGATCGGAGGTTGATTACTTCGATGATATTTACCCAACAAAGTCATGGGCTGGAATAATCAGGCACTATTGGACTAAATATCCATCAATTCATGTTGATTGATGGAGGTTCAAAAATGATTAATGCCTGAACTTCCAAGCTCTAATCATCATCATCAGGAGCTCAGAACAGATGGAGGAGTTACTCGCTCCTCTCAGCCCTAAACGAATTCCGCCACGATAATTTCGATACCGGCAAGCTGTCGTTCTAGCTCGATCGACCAAAGGATGGATTCAGGTTGAAACGTGATAGTACAGATTCTGTTATTTTGCGAAGCGGATTGTTGCTGGTTCCATGAGCGCGTATGGCGGTATTGAACCAACGATGTATGTCCCCGCTTAGTCAATTAGCCAAAAGGATGTTCCATACGAGAGGGAAACAGAAGCAGGGATCTTTATAGATTGTCCGAAGTCTATGGCAAGCTGCGGGGCCCCTGACGAAGATTCGTGACCTCTGCGCCCGCGGTCTTCTGCAAACGACAGTTGTGCAATTGACTAACTCACTCATTGATCTTCACGGAGTCCGGGTGTCCCCTCATTTTGTTTCCCTCTCCCCTTTTCCGTGCCGAATGTCCCCGGAGCGGTAAGCTCTGCACCATAACAGCGAGGGAACCGCAAACCGGACAATTGACCGCGGCCCGCATTCATTCCATAAACAACAGGCGAATGGGTCGACATATATTAATTCACCACGAAACGGAGAAGTTAGATCCAATGATAATAACGGCGTCAGATGTTTGTCCTCGTCGGTCTCCTCCCTCCTATCGAGAATGTTTTTGCGATGTTTGACTCCGTCCTCACATTCGATACTGCGGACTGACTTCCGGCGCCACAATCATGCGACCAGGTCCATTGGAATGTTCTCTTTGTGAGTGCATTCTGGACCGACGAGCAGACCACACGCCCAACAACTGTTTGCGCGTGAGAACCATTTCTAGTTTGCGCTCGGAAAACTAGAACGCGAACTTCCTTGAGCCTGTCCGAACCCTTTGCTCAACGGCCGGCCCGCCTGCCTTTTGTTGTTCGGCGCAACTGCCTAAAACTCCTGCGGTTGTTAAAACAGAGCACATTTTTATGATGGCAGGCAAACGCGAACTCATTGCAGAATTCGCATCCCAGCAGTCGGAAAGGTCCGAAAGGGAGGCGACGTCTGACGCTTCGGTTGTTGCGGCATCGTGCTTGTTGCTGGTGGTGGTGGTGGTCTCTTTATTTGGCTCGAGGCAGCAGTTTGTAACGCTCACTCACAACACTGCTGCAGTATGCTATATCTTTCGCTATTCAGTCTTTAGCCCTCGTGTGACGTTTGCGACACTTCTGCTTTTTCAGTCCTCTATCTCTCCTTTTTTGTGAACTCCGTTCTGTTGTTGTCCCGAACATTCTCTCCGCTGCTGTCGGCGGAGGATGTTTCCTCTGCGCTGGCTATCTGCCGCATGCTTAACTCTTCCGCAACATTTTTCTAGTCTATCGCCGTCTACGAGCAGTCAAAAGTTTTTCGAAACAAAAAAAAAGCGGAAGCTCCCCGTCATCATGAGCAACTGCGCCACGCGTCAAATGAGGAAATGGAAGTGCTCGTCCAATCAGCAGAAACTGCCTTCACTGCTACCTCGATCAGAAAGAACTCTGAAAGTCGAAGGAATCGTTCCGCAACAAAAAAACTGCCGCGTCGGAATCTCCATCTCCCCGGAATGGAGCTCTTGAAAATTCAGAAAAGCGTGAAAATAACGAGTGAGGAAATCGGTTCGATAAAATTCCCGCCACGAACGAAACGGAGAAGTGGTAACATGGGAAGAACGTGAATCCCGTGCAACAATATCCTATTACCAAGGTTGGGTCTGGGATTCCCTTGACGAACAGCAAACTTCCATCTCTATGCAAAGTTCACTGGTCCCCTTGGCTTGTTATCTTGCCTGCTTCTCCGTATCTCGTTGTTTCTCTCAACGTTCCCATAGAGAGAAACGGAAGACTGACTGCCCGGGGCAGTGGAAACTATGTTTGATTGCAGAGTGTGTATGAAGAGGAACTCGCTTAAATATAAGTGTGAGAGGAAAACTTTGGAATAAAGCCAATACTGGATCCGACGACTGCTCTATATACTATCTACTCACGCAAACGAATCGACCATTTTAGTTTTCCAGGTACGTACACAGCTGAAGAATGGAAATCCGGAACTCTCGGCTGAAAATCCAGCTCAGTCAGAA
Organism: Neoseiulus cucumeris; assembly: GCA_021527715.1. NCBI lineage: Eukaryota > Metazoa > Arthropoda > Arachnida > Mesostigmata > Phytoseiidae > Neoseiulus > Neoseiulus cucumeris. The sequence continues at coordinate 885,442 of JAJSRV010000018.1, read as the reverse complement.
CCTTTCTAGACTTCAGAATCGATTCTACCTCGAATGTGTCATTTTTCATCATCGGAAGCACCTTTTGCTGAGCTCGCAGAGTTTCAGCGACAGCTCAAGGCCGGTCTGAGTTAGGAGTTTTTCCTTACAGGCCCTGAGTTATCTTCGCTCGAGATGAGAGGTAATTTGCTCGTTTTTAGCTCGTGTTGGATTATGACATCATCCAGGAGGACCGAGCTTGTTCCTAGCCCAATCACAATTGTGAAAATTTGGATTCAACAACTTCTCGGTCGTTATCACTTCAGTCAAGGCTCCCTCGGCCTCAGCAGCATCTGACAAAGTTCTGGATATCGTCGTAGGTCTTTCATGTTGTTTCATTCGAGCACACGACATACTCGTGGAATGAAACTTTCTCAGCTCGGCCGATAATGAAAAATTCTCACCGATGTCGGCAAACGGGGCTTACCTTGAGTCATCCCTGAGGACAGGAAGTGCCCGCTTCCTCGAATCGATCGGGAATCCTTCCTATATTTATCCTCCGTCACGCAAGAACATCATGAGTCGTCCTCAGTGAAACGAAGTGACACTGCCTCGTCGTCGGTTCCACGTCATCAATCCGGACATATCTCGCTTTGTTCATTTGAGTTCATTCCACGAGAAAGTTTTCGTAACGACTCGCAACAAAATGTTACGAAACGTACTCGATGCCTCAGAGAATCTCGTCTTCTGTAACATGGTCCATTCGATTTCTCGGCAGCATTCCTTTCGTGTAGCAGTTTATGATTTTCAAAAGAAAAAACGCGGAGTTGGATGAGGACACAGTCGGAGTCCTCGGTGACACGAGCTCGGATGCGAATGAAATCCAGTCGGCTCAGAGTGAAGAGAATATTCGTGTGTTTTACATTCGTAACTTTTTTACTCGCTCCATCTAGATACTGCGTAGCGTACATGGTCCCCATAAGCCAGCATTTTAGAAGCTTGTGCGCTCCTTGAGCTGAGGCGAGCCGACTCGAAAGGATCACTCGAAACGACTTTGACAGGAGGAGTCACAGACAGGAACGCGTCGGATGCAAGTCCGAGTCACAGCACAGACGGAGTTGAAGGTCACGAGGGATGCGTCACGTCGATCTGAGACTGCCGCCATTTACATGACCGGCCAGTCCGGCACTGAGCCCTAACAGTGGCGCGACAACGAGCCCAACCCGCTCGACGGAAGAGATTCACGTCAAGAGCGCCGAGGCAGTTGCGAAAGTCGAGAGATCTTGCTCGAAAGCCCTCTGAGTCTCTGTTCTTATCGTTGTCATCGGGGTTCACGTCCTCCTCGAGCTTGAGTCTCACGGCGACGCGTCTGCGTATCACTGACAGTTCATGCATAACGATTTGTCGCGATCGGACTCTGTGTTTTCGTCCATGCTTCCAACCGACTCACGAGCGAAAAGATAACGAGTAACTCGGATAGATCTCCCGGGTGAAATCCGTCCTCGTACTCTTATATCAGGTTGTTCGGAAAGGTAGGTGGCTTTTATTCTTTGGAATTCTTTCCCCCTACTGCAAGATCTTCGGATGTTTTTCGATTTTCTGAAAATGTTCGTTGGACGAAACAATAAGTTGTTAACCACGTTTGGATCAGTTCATTGATTTGGATCGAGCGCCAATGTCTCGAGGGAAGTGATCCTGGAAATCGCACGAGATTTTCAGATCCGACTCATCGTCCACAGCTGCATCGAATGCTCAATAAAAGCGCCTGCGAGCCAACCGTCCGACTCGCTAAACAGGCGCGAGAGCCGACGGAGAAAGAGAGAACCGACGCAGCCTTATTTCGGGCAATCAAGTTTCAACTCCCGAGAATTCTCATCTGTAGCCGGGTGTTGACCTTGAAGCCTCCGCAGCGAAATGGGCAGATCAAACTCTACCGCGACCTGAAACTTTTTCAGCCGGCAAGCTAACCCCAACATATGAGAAAAGGCTGTGTTTCGGCCAACGGCACTCTTACATCAAATTTTCCGGCTTCAGCAAAGAGAACAAATTCTTCGGGAACGTTCCTCCTGCGCGGACGAGAGCAAGATCTTCGAATCACGATGCCTACACGATGCCGAGTCCCCTTTTGTCTGGATGCGACCGGAATGCTGACTGGGAAAGTGTAAATGCAACTTTCGTGCTCGAAGTAACTTTGCACCGCGGAAAAGAACGCTCGAATGAAGTTTTAAATTTTGCAAAACCTCATGAGAAAACATCGCCCAACTTATAGACGGATTCATCTTATGTTTCGGTCATGAATTCGGGTATTTGGGGAATGACACTTCGAATGCGAAATCGGTCGATCTGCGAGATCTATCGATCGTGTGGACCGAGAACCCGCCGACAAATCCTTGCCGGATCTGTAAGAAAAGAAATGTGAGAGGAAAATTTACCCTAGCCAAGCTTTGACGTCACCGGTTCGAACCTGAACGCTATCTCGTGCGTCGTGCTCGAATTTCTCATGGTGAGAGTGGCCGTCTCAAGTTCCTCGGTGACATCGCGGAAGGGAGGCACTTGAGTGTTACTCCCACGCTTTGTTCGACGTGCGAAGCTGGTTTGACGCTGCTGAGGAAATCTCTATTTGTTGATGTGCAGTTCTTAGTGTGAAGTGTTAAAGATAGGGCGCGAATGTTCATTCACTGAAAAATATAAATACTTGCATGGAATATGCAGCAAAAACAGCCAAAATATATGCTTTTTATTTGATCATATATGGTCAGCCACTTTTATCGTGCATCCATTTTTGAGTTATCTATTCGTCTGATCTTTCATTCGTGACGCCTTTCCTGAGTCACCAGAACTCGCGCGGCATCTCCCACCATTCTCACGATAAGTGATAAATATCAATGTCAGTTTCTGAAAAATCTCGCCTGGCCTTGGAGTCAAGTCAAGTTACCTTTGAAATTTTGGAACTAATTAACGGATGCCACGAAGTTAGAAGATGGCCTCAAGACCCAAAACATTAATGCCAGAGCGGAGATCAAGCGCTGCGAATTCCTTTTATTGCCGTTGGAGTAAGGATTATTAGAATTCATCATCGCCGGCTCAAGCTCGCTGATCTGAACGCAGTTTATGAATCCATGTGACCCCTCGTCACAGATAGACCATTTTCCATTTTCTGCAAAATGGAAATCGGAAATTCCATAGGGGACATATGATATCGATAAATAGGGGGACGATAGGGGACTATGGAATTTCCGTTTCCCGTTTAATGGAAAACGCGTCAACTACGTATACAATGTCGAGATACATCTGCAGAAAATGAGGCAACGCAGGCAATGGCGTCACAGTGTGTCAAGGTGCTCCCCACCACCTAGCAACAATCTCAAGTGTTTTACTTCTTCAACTTGGCGGTATGAACCGGTCCCGATATTTTCTCAAGTCACCAATCACTGGGACTCGCGATTGTTCACATCACATCAACTGCGAATCGTACACAGGTGCCACTTCGTCAAAGCTCTCGATGAGAGAGATATCATGAGCACGATCTTCGTGGAATGTTGTATCCTTATCCCGAAAATGAGTGAATTCCAGGACGTCCGGAAGAGTATTGTGGCGCGCCACATTGGAAGAACAGACGCCTACAATATGATCTTAGAACGAGATTTTCCTGGGGAGGGATTCGGACAGCCTGAACCATTCCATCAGCGCTGCATTACATGAACGGTTGCCGAATGATGCCGAACTCTGAACTGACGTGGCAACACATTATGCGAACGTCTTTGAATTTCCCTCGCAGTCCTTCCCGCAGTGACGAGAGTAAATCTACAACAGTGGTTCTCAACCTTTGTTCCTCCGAGGACCCCCGGGGGGTCCGTGATAAGCTGCGCGGACCCCCTTCTCGACTCTTCGAAGGGATACAGGAGTCATAGCAATTTCTGAGAACTCTATCTAGTCCAATCCACGTAGAACCCCGAGATTTGATCTTCGATTTGGACCAATGGACACGGGAACATGCAATTGTGGTTCATTTTCTTTCATTCAACTCCAGGCTATTTGCGAAATCACCGGAATTCTGATCGCCGGAACGTTCCGAGGACCCCCAGGGGTCCGCAAAATTTTCGGCAGCGGACCCCTAAAAAAGTCCCGAGGACTCTCAGGGGTCCGAGGACCCCCGGTTGAGAACCACTGATCTACAACATCTGGGCTCGCAGCATCAACTGTTTTCACCCACGTCCGAAATATCTTGGAGAAACACCAGATTTCGCTGACTTTTCACAGCAATAATTTTGGACAGGGAAACTTTCAGTGATATAAAGTTCTCCTGTTTATTTTAAAGTTATTGCAATTCACTTGTTTTTCATCTTCGTATCTCAGCCGAGGCAACTACTTCATCCCAGTCACAGTCCAAATGTTCTCAAACGACCTGAACTTCGCTCAAATCAATTCATTGCTTCTCGCGCAATAATTGAGCGACCTTCGCGTGGCCAAAGCTCGTTGCCAAATGAAGAGGAGTTGAGTCTTCCTCATCTTTAGCTTTGACATCAATTCCTTCTTTCTGTAGCAATAATTGAACGACCTCCACGTGACCATTTGCCGATGCGCAATGAAGAGCTGTGCGGCCGCGCTCAGTTTCTTTCCTGTTGACATCGATATCGTCGTTTATTAGTAACAGTTTGACAACTTGCGTGTAACCCCTGATCGATGCTAAATGGAGGGCAGTACGATCGTATTGAATTTCCCCCGCGTTGACATCGATTCCTTCTTTCCGGAGCAATTGTTTGACGATTTCCGCGTGTCCGTTGAGTGTCGCGCAATGCATAGCGGTACAGCCGTTCTCAGTCTTCCTCAAGTTGACATCGATCCCATCGCTCTGTAGCAATAATTGAACGACCTCCACGTCACCGTTTTCCGAAGCGCAGTGAAGAGCCGTGCCGCCGCTGTCTGTTTCCCTAACGTTGACATCGATTCCTTCTTTACGGAGCAACAACTGGACGACCTCCGCATTGCCATTTGTGGTCGCTGAAAAGAGTGCAGTGTGTCCGTCTCCAGCTTCTTCGACACTCACATCGATTTCTTCTTCCTGTAACAATAACTGAACAACCTCGACATGGCCTCTAATGCATGCACAATGAAGAGCAGTGTACCCTTGTATGTCTTTCAGGTTAATTTCGATTCCTTTTTTCTGCAGCAACAGTCGAACAACTTCCACATGGCCTCTCACCGCGGCGTAATGAAGAGCGGTGCATTCGTCCCCAGTCTGTTTTAGATTGACTTCGACTCCTTCCTGCTGTAGCAACAATTCAACGATATCTGCGTAGCCGTTCATCGATGCGCAGAAAAGAGCGGTGCGGCCGTTCTTAGTATCCCTCAGGTTGACATCGATCCCTTCTTTCCGGAGCAGAAGTTTGACAATCTCCGCGTGACCGTTCATCGTTGCGCAATGGAGAGCTGTGCGACCGTCTATGGTGTCTCTCGAGTTGACATCGATTCCTTCTATTTGGAGCAACAACGCAACAACCTCCGGGTGTCCATTGATCGATGCGGATTGAAGAGCAGAGCGACCGTCTCCGGTCTCTGTCACGTTGACATCGATCCCTTTCTGCCGGAGCAACAGCGCAACGACATCAGCGTGGCCGTTGATGGATGAGCAATGGAGAGGTGTGCACCCCCGCTCAACCTCTGTCACATTGACGTCGATTCCGCTGTTTTGTAACAACAATTCAGCGACCTTCAAGTGACCATGCATCGATGTCAGGTGGAGGGAGGATATACCATCATTGTCTCTGAGGTTTACGTCGATTCCGGGTTGTTGTAGCCAAAACTTCACGTCCTCAACGAGGCCCTCCATCGAAGCTCGATGGAGAGCGGATCTTCCGCGGCTATCTCTTCCTATAACCCCGACGCTCTTGTCTCGTTGTTGTCCAAGTCGTGAACTTTCCACAATGTCCATCAGTGGACCACTTAGCCAGTCAGAAGCGTTCATCCTTGGTTCGCATTACTCCTGGATTCACTCGCTCCAAGTGATTTATTCTCCTTTCCGAGGAGGGACCGAATCTATCGGAAGATTCCGGTTCCCGTCTTTCAGAGATCCGCCGATGCGAGCTCCTTTTCATGTTGGGAACGAGAGTTGTTTCCTGCGAATTCTCTGCGCAGAAACAGTCCGCGATCGAACGGGTGTGAGAGTGTTTTGTTATTTCATTCTTTCCACAGGCGAGTTTTGAAAGATGTTCACGGATGATTTCCACTCGTCATATCACCTCAACTCCAGACCAGCGACTGGAAAGTCGAGGCTTTGACTCGAAAGCGTGCCTGTGCGTCTGCTAAACTTGCCATTAGTCATTGTTGCTTTATTCCACAGCACATCCCGGATTCGTGAATATGTACCGTATTTGATCATTTTAGCCGAAACGATTGAAAAACATGATCTGAATATTGAGATGTTCCGGCATTCTGGAGAAGAGTCGACACTGCTTCCGTTTTTTTCTCGAGAATGAGACTGATCTTTACTCACGACTCCAGACTGAGAGGCGGAAGGTTGCTGTTGTTGTTGGGTGCGATGTGCTCCTCATTCCTCCGTGTGACCCACTCCAATGTACTCGCTCACGTTTTTGGAAAGAGATTTTTTTGCGGTGAGCTCTTCGCGAGGCAGTCAACGCAGAGTGTCAATAGACAAGAAAATCTTTACAAAGCTTCTATGCTGGCCGCCGCTCGCGTGATTTACTCCGTTCCCTTTCACCTCTGCCATCGACCGCGTTGCTGCCAACGTCAAGTAATCCCAACAGAGATGTGTTTCAAAACTGCCGCATGATCGCCGAGGAGCATTTCCAACCGACGAATCAGAAGGAGACCTCTCGTTTTTGTATATTTGCGCGAGAACCGGAATGGATCGCTCCTGGCCCTCTGCACAACCTGCTGACCATGTTGGAACGGACGACGAATCTCCTTAGTGCTTTCCTTGTGATACTTGACGAGATTCCCGTGATCGTACCTAGGTGCCACTTCTTCGCAGCTTCCAGTTCGGAGACCTTGCTTGCCGCGACAACGAAACCCAGAACAGAATGCTGACTCAGATCTCTGTTTTTTGATGAACTGCTGATTAGTTCAATTCTTATTCTCCTTTTCAGAAATGGAAATAGAATGGGAGACAAGGATTGTTTTCGACTTTGGCTTCATTATTCATGGAGAACTGTTGACTTATCTACTCGTGAATCTCTTGCGCCGAGATATCTTGCCCGATTTCCCCTAAGACATTTGCGGCATGTTTGCATCTAGCGGAGAGAAGAGGTCTGCAAATGAAAAGCCAGCAACACACATCCAGGGAGCCTCTCGAATTTCGCAGCGCCAGCCCCGTCACCCCAAGTTCTCAGAATTTTTTTGGGACAAACAGATTTATTGAGTTATTACAATCTTGAGTTATTTATCGTTATTTTAGTTTTTCTCCTCGCACATATCGCACCTCGTACTTTGAGGTACGCTGAAACGAGACGAAACCTTGAGAATTTTTAACAATGTTAAGAAAGAGATGGAAACTTCACTTCGGAAGCGTTCCTCAAAACGTCCACGGCAGAAACTCAACGAGGAGCACAAACTCGTACGACTACCGCGGAGCAACTTTCGGAGCTCCTCAAAATATCCATCCCTGGAACGGGTTCCTCACAACTCCCTTTCTTAGGACTCTCATTCCTTCAGGAGCTTGAGTATAAAAGGATCCGAAGTCGCCAGGAGGGTCCTGAACGCGTCACGCTTAGCGACTGGTCTGCAATCTGGGTGGGACTCTTCCAGACAGTCGAACACAATGCGTTCTCCCATCTGTAGCGCCTCTTGGCATAAATCTCGAAGTGGCAAAGGCGTTTTCCCTGGAGATTGTCTGGTGCGTTTTCGCGTTTCATTTTCTCTCGCCGTCAAAATGACCTCATGCTTGATTATGAACTTTTTTTCGTTAATTTCGACTTCCGACGGCTTCAGTTCACTGATTTCTTTCTGAATGTTGGCTTTTTCGTTGCGAATGACATCACGCGATATTTCTTCAAACTCAAGCTTCAGGGGTCTGCAGCTCTTCTGGAGGGAGCGTTTTCTGTTCATGAAGTAGACCTCACCCGCTGGACCCTCGAGTTTCAGGGGTGCTACGGCGGTCATGAACAGACCTTCATCCGAGAAACACTCGCGCATGTAGAATCTTCGATTTCCAACAGCATCCGTAGCTCCTTCGCAACCCCACTTTGTCGTTAGGGTTAGCTCGGGCGACATTCGTTGGATCATTCTTTCCGACGCGGAAAGTAAAATCCGCCGTGCCGTGTGGTCGAGAAGGTCCTGCAAGCTCACCCGGCTGTACCAATCCGTGTGTTCAACATTAGCCGGCAGACACTCTTCTTTCGCTTGTGACACTTGCTCCAGCGAAGGAGGGTTCGCGTATTTCTCCCAAAACCACATCATGCGCTTGAATTGGTGGTCGGAAACCCGCAGTTCGAGCTGCAATGCGAGGAACTCTTCGGACGTCATGGGAGGATGGGAATCCTGCGATTCACGCACGCCTTCTCCAGGCTGGGAACTGCCACCTGCCCGCGCCGTTGCGTGCGCTCCGAATAGCATCTCATCCCCGACGATCACGATCCTGTTCTTTTTCAACCAATCACCATACTTTTCCATGAACCTCGCTTTGTTGCAACTCACGCTCTCCCATCTCGGTTGGAAATCGGGCAGGAAATTTTCCGTGAGAAAAGTTCTCAGTTCGAAGAGATTCTCCATTTTCAGCTCCGGATGTTTCGAACAAATCTCCACAGCACAGGATCTGATGTCGCCATCACATCTCGAGACTATTTCCACCAATTCCAAGTGATTGAGAGCAACTTCTTTCATCTTGTCGAGCGAATCGGATAACTTGTGACTCGTGATGTGTGTCTCCTTGTCGCATTTCTCGTCGGGAAGATGTTCAATCTGAGGGGAGAGAGAAGTGGAGAGACAAACGAAAACAGGCACCCGTTCAACGGTTGCTTCTTGAACAAAAAAATAATAATTCCACCAAATTGTATCATCAACTCATATGAATTGGAGTGATGGATTCATCGAACGGGGTTGACTTCGATATTCAATGCCGTGGAAAAGCCGGAAACAGGCGTGAGTAAGACGACTGTTATGTTGTGTTTGAATTCCCAACTCCGAAACTCCCCAACGGATTCGAGAGTTTCAAAACAAGTAAATCGACTCCCTGGAACGCTTCCACGACGTTTGAGTATCTATCGAGTTGGACATTCGCGGATGTTTTTCGAAGTCACAGACACTTTCAAAATCTAACTCCTAGCTACTAGAGGAGATGATGGATGTTCAATTCGATATTTTGGCTGAGACTCTCTCGACATCTCACGACTATTCCAGGCGCTTGGGAGTCAGGTCGAAGCGATAGAATGGGAAGAAAATTTCGCAGCAAACTCTGTATCTTGAGTCGCCTCTCATCGAACTTGCGTCTCGAATTCAGATGATTTCCCCGCGAAGAAACTGGAGACAATCAACAGGAGTTGTAACTGCGGAAATTTGATTATGAAGTTCTGAATTCGCCTGGAACAACACTCGAGCAGAAGCAGGGTCGTGGTCCGAGTCCGATTCTGCGAGGAAACGGGGAAGATAGTGTCGGATGGGTGGAAAAGATTGCCGAGATGGGCTTTCCCGTCACCAGGGGAGCTCTCTTAGATGCAAGACGCAAACTCGCGAGACTGGCCGATCTTATTTTGCGATCGTCTCAGAGAAATCCCGTTGAGAAAGCCGGAGCATCTGACAAATGCTCAAGACGACATTTCCGAAAGCGACATCAGCGTACATTTTGCCGAGATTCACGATAAGCTACGCTAGCGAGGTCTTGAACACTTACTGAGCGATCCGGCGAGAATAGTAATCGCAGATAGTTTCGAATCCTCAGAACCGACGAGTGATCGCGGAGCGTGGAGCCCGTCATGTTTATGCACAAGGAGGTCCGGACAAAGAAAACGTGATAGTGCTCGTTTGCGAATTAGCCGCGGAAGGTTTCTGCCTCCTTGAATCCGATCGATGCTGGATGACCGGCGAGACGTTTTTTCAGAGAGGGTGGAGCCTCCAGTTCCAACCCTTCGTGGTCAATCATAACATCGAGACTCCAGTCGATCTATTCCTTGATGGTCAACGCTCTCATCTAACGATGGGTGCAGTGGCGCTCAGGGCGGAACTTGAGATTTTTCGAAAATGCCGCCCTTCGACTTCGGTTCGCCTTCAACGACAACCAAGGGAAAGAGAAACGGTTCGAGAACATAGAAATGCCGCCCGTGATGTCGAAAATGCCATCCGGGGCGGACCGCCCTTCATCGTTCTGATCCATTTGATTGGACTTCTGAACGGCTTGTTTACGGTGTTCCGACAACAGAGAGTTTAGTTCTTCATCTCCTATTCGATCTTATCAAACTTTATTCATTATACAGTTTAATAACGTTCTCCCGGAACATAGAAGCTTCAATGTTCGCTAGTATCGACACTGATCGAGGCGTGTCAATACAGCTCTTGATCGGCAGGACTGACTTGGACTGACAAAATCGCGGTTACTTCACTCGCACGTCTGAGGGACGAGGTTAGTGAAGTCGGCGTCGATGTATCCAAGCACGTTCTGCAAAGAGCTATCGCGAGAAATGTCAAACTCGCGCATCATCATGTAGAACGCGTTGGAGTAGATGTGGCTGTTGTTTCGGCCGACGAAGGGGTCAACGTGCTGGTAGTTCGGAATGCCGACCTGGAACACATCTGGAAATGAGTCCACTTATTCGTATTGGAAACCGAGTCTGGTCCGCGTCCGACCTCCGACTTCATTAATTCATTCATGAGAAGAACATACATTTATGTGGTGAAAGTTTTCCTTCGATTATTCTTGAGCAGAGCTCGTTCCTGAGCCTCTTGTGGTCCTGTGGTTGACTGAACATTTCAGCGCTCACTTGAAGAATTGAAACCGGACAAGTCACTTTCTTTAAACTGTACTTTTTCGTGTCCTGGAAAAAGATCGTTGTAAGTGAGTACGCGCAAGGAAGAAATACTTTAGAAAGAAGACATTGACGAAGATGAAGGAGTTCAAGAATATCTGATCAGCCTGACTCACTGGATACACGTCGAAGAGAAGAGTTCCCAAATCTCGGCGGAGCCATGATGTTGAATACGACTGGAAAGCTTTTCCCTCTGAATTCTGAGCGAATTGAATCAACTCCCGCGATAGGATACTTTCGGGAAAGCCTCGTATGAGTTGTTTCTCAATGAGGCCCTGAAAGTTTAAGACCATGTGATGTTGTACATTACGGAATGTCCCGTTCTTCAATCTTGTAGTCATATAGAATCCTCCGGGCTTCGACAACTCTTCGCATAGCGTTCGAGACTGACTTTCAGGAGAGAAAAGCGGTGTTGGTTCAATCGCAGATGAGACCAGCTTAGAACCCAAGTCGCAAAGAGGTCGGAAAACTGAATATAAATGCCTCTCGGGCGAGTCTGCGGCAAAGCGAGGTAGAGCACTTTTACGATAGCTTCAAAATCGGTGTTTCTGACTCGGCGACTGAAAATCTACAAATTTTTCGGTGGAAGGAGAGGGTGTTTCCCGCGCTCATTTTCTTCATAATTTCCATCATGAAATGTTCGTCTTGCACCCACTTTTCAGACGGTGAAGGCAGATCCCACGCGGAAGTGCTCGCGAATTGCAAAAAAGAACAGCTACGAAGTTCGTCACTCGTAAGGAGAGTGTCCTTGTACCGGTCGAGCGACATTTTCAAAGTTGGGGCTGATCATCGAATCGGGATTCTCAGGGGGTTACCACGATCACTGTCCGAGGTGCCATCACGACCGCCGGCTCAAAACGACAACTGAATTCCGATCCGAGCTGAACTCCGGTCCAATAACCACTCGGAGCTACACAGTGGCTAGAGAACCGGGGTGAACAGACATCAGTCTGTTCACATTCATCGATGGCAGTCGCTGCACGGTGACCGAACAAATCTGCGATAAATAACAGCTGGCAAATTCAAACGAAATCCGAGATGCAAGATGATCACATTTCGTCGAGCCAATGATGGTTCCAGCGGCGATCGTAATTGATGGATGTTACTTTTTCGGAATGCGCCCGCCAACTTGAACCACAGAGCGCCAACACACCTAGCGTCTACTTGAGCAGGCTCTCGGTACCCTGGCTTTCAGGCGCAGCGGATGCCTGACAGTTGCAAGCGTGGCTCATTGCACCAAAATGATGCTGTCATCCCCTTGCCAGGGTGTTCTCAAGATGTCATGCATCCGTTGCATTAATCTGCCGGAAATACCCTCTCTTAATTCTCCGCTCAAAGCGTTCCCCTAAACTTTTAATTCCAAATACCGTGTCGAAGCTAAGCTCCGAAATACAGTCCAGTTTTCCCGTCCAAATTAAGTTGACTATGCACCTCCCGAGGATTGGGAAAGCGTTCTCAAGCGATTGAAGGACCTGCGGCGCGGGGTACTGGTGGAGGGGAGTGAAGAAGAAATTCGTGTCGAATAAGTTCATGAAAGAAGTTCCACCCTGAAAATATTTAATCGACGTTGGGAGACGCAGTTGATGAGATACTGCTTGAATGTAACAAGAGGCAGAACCCGGAGACTCACGATGTAGGTGAGAGCTTTCAGTACTTTCATGGCGGAACCAAGAACAAGAGTAGGTTCACGGATGTAGCTCACAGGAGAAATGAGAATGAGGAGTCGAACTTTCTTTTTGTATTCAACTCTGTCGGCGAGTAATTCCATCGCGATGGTGGTTCCCTTTGAAAAGCCGACTAGGTGGAGTTTCGGTTGCTTGGTAACTTTGAGAACGTAATCGAAAACAGGTGGAACATCCAGGAATGCGTTGTCATCGATACTGGAATCGAGAGCGTTTTTGTAGTTACGAAATCCCTCGAGCTTTCCGTCCGACCGAAAACGGTTTCTCGGGTGGGAATCACATCATATCATAGCTCGTCTTCCCTGGTCAGTGTTCGAGGTCAGCACTTACGTCGTGTTCTAGTATTGCTTTGGAGTTGTGACAGAGTACCGACTCGATCGGTAGTTTGCCAGAAACACATCGTAGCCTTGTTTCGCCAACGTCATCACGAAATTGTCTCGTGGTCGATTCATGAGGAAGATATCGCCATCGGTCAGAGAAGCAGGGAGCATGAGAACAGGAACTTTCGTTCCATTCACTCTCGGGTTCCACAGGCGGTGAATTTTGAGCGTCACGTTATCCTTCGTTGTGACCTGATGCCATTCGAAGCTCAGGTCATAGCTGCGAACGTAGTAGTCCTGCGTGGAATGATCCTGACTGAGAAAAGCTCCCCAATCTCGAAAGGAAACCACTGATACATGGAGGGGTGTCGTGACACCGCAGTCACAATGAACCTTGCATTGAAGAACCTCGATTCGACTCACCGATCCCTTTGCCCATGCCCTGTTGTCGATATCCTCGTCTCTGACCTCCAGCGGTTCATATCTTACAGTATTGTTTTGCGCGTAAGACGTACTCAGATCGAGGAGAATCCACGAGATCACGGCTGCTTTCATTGGATCGATAACGAAATCTGGACTCGACTGTGGATGTACGCAACGAGCCTCCTGGCACCACGGCAAAAAAAATGGAATCACGCAAGGGGAGATACAGGCGAATTGACGAAATAGAGGGAAAACAGAGGATTTTCACCTTCTGAAACGTATCTGCGTTGCGGATGCGTTTAGAGTCAAGTGTACTCTAATAACAGAAGTTTATTTCGCTGTCAGAGCCTTGGTGGCAAGAGTGTTTGATATGGATGGCAACAACATTCCAGTCCTCGGCTCGGCCTTGAATTTGAATCAGGAGCGGATGAGTTGGTACGAATTCGAAACCAATACACCTCTGCGCATGCAATCACACTGCATGCACCAATGTACTCAAATTCCCCTCCCCCTTCTTGGAAGTGGAACAAGATCTCTCTTGATTTCGGAAACGCCCGAGTCTCAGCGAGTGTTTTCAGAGCTCTTCCAAGCGAGGATTTCGCTAAGGTAGAGTAAGATTATATCCTATCATCAGCATCACTTTTCGACGACAACGCTGAGCGAAGACAGCGAGAGCGCCGCTCAAGTGTATTCGGACAAATCATTCATCGAGAGAATCATCACTTCACGCGTTTGCGTGCCGTATTTTCCGAGCGTGAAACGTTTCGAAATCGGCCCAGACCTATCGCAATGGTCAAAACCAGAGAAAATTCCAACAATTTCAAAGAATCTGTGCGTCAAGCTTTGAGAGCGGGTGGAATGACATGAGCCCAAATCGCCACTGCAGTCCATATGTCACAGTGACAGTTGGTCACTGCTTGGAAAAAGACATTGTTGAAAGAAGGAACCTTTTAGTATGCGGGCAGGTGCGGGCGGCCGGCCGGAAAAATAGACTCATCAGGAGGCTCTCTAGAAGCGACGTCCAGCGCTCAGAAGGGAAAAGGCCGGCGAAAAACCACTCGTATCAGAAAGAAACCGTCGACTCGAGCTTTGTCAAGAGACAGGCACACTGGGGTGCCGCAGAGTGGTCGGAAGTTCTTTGCAGTGACGAAAGCATGTTCAATCTGCTGTCATCGGACGGCATAAAGTACATTGGTCGACCTAAGAACCAGCGGACCGAAGTTCGCCATCAAGTACTCACAGTAAAACACGGCGGCGGTAGTGTGATGGTGTGGAGATGCTTTTTGAGAGACTGCGCTGGCCCGTTGGTGCGAATCACGGGAATAATGGACCGCTTCAGATACGACACAATCCTTTCCGAACACATGCTACCGCATGCTGAAGGGAAAACGGCATGCGGATGGCTCTTCCAGCAAGATAATGATGCAAAACACAAGTCTTATCACATGCAACTTTGCTTGCATTCGTTCCCCGAGAATCTCAAGAAATGTGTTTGTCAAATTACTTTTGAGCGCTACTGTAAACGGACGCACGGTTTTTGGAAGCTAACTCTGAACTTCTGTTTGACGGACACAAACAAACCGTACTTCATGGCTTTCTGGATTTGGGACCTGAAAATAGGCGCACGTGGCAAGGAACGATTTTCGAACCAATTGTCTGTGAAAATTTTCGATTTCGTTGTAAAAATATACGAATGTTCAAACAGGCGCCCAGCCGCGATCGCTGCTCCCGGTCTACAAATGAGGCTCGCGTTCGTTTTCGCTTGCGTTTTGCTAAGAACTTCGAGTCTGGTGTGAAATGACATTTGGGAACGACGGGAATCATGCCGTCAAAAGGATGCTATGAGCAGTTCAACTTGAGAGGAAAGAGAGGAGGCTGCGGTGTAGATGTTCGTTTCATATCCTGGAAGCATCAGGCGAGCACATCATTCTGGAAGTTTACGTTCCACGAGCCTCGTGAGTCACGAACCGCAACCGTGAATACTCGAAATAATGAAGATTCACCTGACTCATCACTGAGCTGCGATTCCGAGACCGAATTCGGTTTTTAGCAACCGCGATCTACTCGAATGCGACTTGGGTGTCAACAGGCCCTTGCTGGGCAGACGTTCGTTTTATATTCCCCAGTTTTCGAGACGAAATTTATCAGTTGCACGAATCGCTATTCGGTATCAGACTCTAGAGATAAGAAATTTCGAGTCTCCAGTCCCGAAAACACCAAGCTATCTCGGAAGCTCTCGATGCCCCTTCCCTAGAATGTTTTCTTGGCGGGAACGCTGTTGCCCGCCTAGAAAAATCTACTGATCTCCCGCGTCATCTGAGATTCATTGTCGAAGACTTGGGAGAAAACACACTGCCCGCATAGACGACTAGTGGCTCATTGACGCGGTTTCTCATTGACACAAGAATGGAAGATCAAGTGGACACGAGATGCGCCAACGGATTGCCAACTTTCTCGAAAAACCTCTCCAGAACGCGCGGAGTGAGAGCTTAACCTTCTGCTTCATGATAGTTCCAATCAATCCAGCATTCCGAGATTTCCACAATCAAGCGCTCGAGGGTCAAATATGAAGGCTGAGCTTCTTTTCGGGTGAGCGTCCTGTGAGCTGAAAGGCTACTGTAGTACTATCAGTTTTTGATATTTTCATTCGGAAAGCAAACAAGTTGACTCGAAGACTGTTTTTATTTTGGTTCGAATTTTGAGAATCATAATGCTCCTTTATCAGTTATTGGTGAGCACGGCTGCGGCGAAAGATGACTGAAGTTCGCTTCGACAAAGCCCAATACGGACTCCAGGGAAGGCTCCAATGCCACTTCTTGCTCTCGCATCATCATGTATGCCGCGTTTCCGAAGTATTCACTGTTCCTGACACTCAGCAGGACGTCGACATGATGATAGTTTGTGACATTGATTTGGAAAACATCTGCAATGAATGATTTTTGAATTCCTATCGATATCATGTGACCCGATTCAACGCTGAGGGTGATGTGAAAACTCACATTTGTTAGGTGAAAGGTTCCCTCTGACGATTCTCCGGCAAAGTTGGTTTCGGATCCTTTTGTAGTCCTTCGGTTGACTGAACAGTTCACGCTGGGCCTCGATCAAAATGTGAGGTGCCGTGATCTTGCTCATATTGAACGCTTTTGCATCCTGGTGATCGAAAAAAAAGAGCTCAGGGTACTCTTATACGTCTCTTGCAGGCCCATTTCTGGGCTGATCGCTGGGAATGTTTCCGATTTCTGATTCTCGAAATGAAAGAAGAGTGGATTCGAATTGAAATATTCATCACGAATTCTTACGGAGAAGTTCCCGGAGAAGCTGAAGTCTCTGCCGGCCCATGATGGTGAATAGGTTTGGAACTGTTTGCCGTATGAATTCTGGCTGAACTGGATGAGCTCTCGAGTGAACCAGTGATCTGGGAATCCTCTAATGAATGATTTTTTTATGATTTTCTGAAAAAGTGAATGTCTCAGCTGCAGGACCGAATGAGGGAAGTACTTTAACATTCTGGTGAATGGATAGATTATCGAGACATGGGAGGAACAGAGCTGTAATATCGATCAAATGACGCTGGTTCGCACATTCTCCTTCGGATGTCTCGGTATTTTCCTTGAATTCTTCAACTTACGTGTGGAAACACGGTGACCTTTATTCAAACTCACTGGATCCATGTTGAGTTTTGAAGAACATTCGATCGTCCCGGACCATATGAGGTTTGTTATGCACCTGGTTCCCGTTGGGAATCTGTTGCCAAGCTCGTGCAGGATCGTGGGAATTCTGTATCTATGCATGATATTGAAGTATCGATTGGAATCGAACGGCTTCATGAAAATATCTCCGAACTGCAAAATACGACACATTTTCTATACTTCCTCCCCATAGTTGTTCAAGACAACAAATATTTTAGTTCAGAATATGATGATATCTGAGGATCTGAGAACTCGATTGTCACGTGTGGAATTTCGCTGGAGGTCTTCAAAACTCTTTTCAATTCGCACGCGATCGTCCGACTCACCACGAAAACATGAAATCGGAGCAGCCGGATGAGAAACCAGAGCACCAGGACCGGCTCCTCGATTGTCGTCACGGGAACAAGCGACACATGTAGCCGGACCTTCTCGTTGTATTCCGGTCGGCTAGCTAGGAGAGCGAATGTAGTGTAGGATCCTTTGGACATACTGACGACATTGAGTGTCGCTTGATTGGTGTAGTCTAGCACGAAATCGATATTGGCGGGCAAGTCGTAGTTGATATTGTAGTCGATGCTGCAACGAAGATTTCATAAATTATTATTGCGCTGGAAATCGAGAAATGGGGCGAAATTTGAATTCAGACTCATGGTGGATGCTCACCTGGTTCTCTCGAGTTGACTCGGGGCGAGGGGACTATGGAGCGCTCCCCTAAAGTTGAGAGCATAGACATCATAGCCTTGCTTCGCCAGAATCATCGCAAAACAATCTTCGGGCTGATTCAGGAACCAAGAGTCCGCGTTTGTATTCAATGCGTGAACCAAGAGAACTGCCACCTTCTTTCCGGTGACCTCAGGGTTCCAAATGTGATAAAGGCCTAGCGTGACGTTGTCGTCAGTTCGCACGGAGAGGAGTTTGAAGCCGAAGCTGTAATTCGCCATGTAGCGCTCCTATCGAATGAAGAATAGTTGTTCTTTTCATGATAATCTCGAGATACATGAGTCGCCAAAAGAATCGTTGTCCTGCATTTCGAATTCTCACTCACCATTCCGGCTTCCCAGATTGCCTCGTCGAGTTCCCAGCCCTTGTTCACGATCGGAGCGTAGTTGACTTTCGTTCCGCTTTGAGCCAAAGACGTACCGAGGACCGCGAAGACGATCACGGTGACCCAGGCGGATCCTGACGCACGTGATGAAGGAGGGAAAACTTCATGATATTATTTCACCGGAATTCTTGACCCGGGAATCTACGGCGTTCAGCGGACAAACACTTTGACGTCTCACAGATCTATATTTCTATGCATTCCATAGACCGTGGGAGAAACAATGTGACCCAAGTACTGGCGAGATGGAGATGCACCACCATCTTGAAATTTCGAAACACAAGCTGCCCCGGGCGAGATTCTGATTCGAATGACTATTTTTCGTCCTAAAGCTGAGGAAGAGTTGCGCATCCTACTCATTCCAAGAAGTCTATCGGTATCTACCATAAATTTTGGAATCGAAAATAGCTGTTCCACGGTAGCTGCCGGCTTGTCAAATGTTTTAAGATTATGATTTCCTCCGTGCCGACCAGTTCCTTACGAATCAGGGCCTTGAACACACAACCGAAGATTATTTCGGTTCAAAGAAATGCATCCCGAGCAGCTCTATCGCAATTGAATTCCTTCGCATCTCTCTTCGCGTTGATGTCTCGAACGCCCCGAAGAGTTGGCGTTCTCTTTGAGGATCCGCCGCATCATCGAGAATGTTTCCGGAGAACCCAAATCAAACGATTGATAAATAACTATCCAGAGATGTCCCTCCAAAGCATCTCTAAAACTACGCGGATTTTAAGGAATGAAGTCTTAACGCGGAGCTGTAGCCCTCTGACCCCGACGCCACGCACATTGCTGTTGTCAGGCGTTGTTTCAATACAGAAGTTCGAAACACGGAACTCCTCAGATCTCGAGAGTTATCGCGACCCGCCTAGTTTCCATGTTCTTGGGAAACCAGATACATCGACACGGTGGTTCAACACAGAATTTGGGAGAAGATACAACTCATCCGCAGACGTCTAGTGTAAACCAACAGACCACGTGTTCGAGCAAGAGGTTCAACTTGAGGTTTCAATTGTGTTTCTGGAACGGGTTCTCAGCATTAAGATATTGGTGTCTTACCGGATGTCGTGAAATGCTCCATTGGGCTCCGAAGGCTCTCCGACTCCGCGTGGTCGTGAAAATCTTTGTTCACCAAAACTTCACTGGGATCAGCACTAGCACTCCACTCCAACGGATGTGCTTCGAAGGTGACGGACGGGGGACATTTCGTGAGTTTCGGAGATGACAACTGGTTTAGGAGTTTAACTACCACCCGCACAGGAAGAATCAACTCTCGCTGATTCTCAACAATCTCCAAACATCTGGACAACAACGATCGACATTTACGAGATCGTTTCCAATCGTTATTTGCTCTGATAGGTTCTGTGCGGTGTGTAAAACCGTGACGCGCCATTACAACAAGAAACGTGAACAACTTGGTCTATCCTCGGGCCTGATTCGAATCAGTTCGCTAGTTAGTTCGATCTCGCTTGTCATCCTAAACGACCAATCAAACCTACTGAGATTGCTTTCGGGCTGATTTCAACTGCCAACGTCACTGGGACCGTCGAAATTGAAAATTTCAACGGAGCGATCAACTCTTACTTTCTCGATTGAAAACAGTTTTTCAAGACTCAAACTTGATAAACGCGGCCGGAAAGTAGATCAGGATGAACATCGACTCGGAAGGGAGCGGAAAATCCTCATTTCGACCTCGATGACGCAAGACCAAATGTCAGCTTCGGTATTTGTTCTTAAAATGGCTAAATTCGAATCATAATGGAGATTATTCCGAAGTGAGGAGATTGCATTCTCTTGGAAACGAAATATCGTATATTTTTTCCAATCGAAAAACTACTGTCACTCGAAACGAGCATTTCTATACACATGTTATTTTCATCCGCATGCATCCACGTGGCATGTACTTAAATTATACAGCTCCATACAAAACAATTTCGACGGCGGCGATGGGTCACGGGTGTTGTCATTCTGTTGGCGGGGTCAGAACCGGTGGTTACCATCCTCCGTGACCACGTTTGTAAGCGCCATTCCCGATGTTGCCTCCGCGAAGATGCCCGGGCCCGTGTCCCTGGTCGGTTTTGACAAGAAGAATTATTTTCTCTCCTGACTGCTGCTTCGAATGGCCGCCGCGGCCGCCGCTACCGTGGCTTCTGCAACGAGACACAAGAGCTCATAGAATCATCGTCACCTCCCGATTATCGATTTCGATCGATGAAAAATCCTCCTCATTGTCCTCCCCTCCTTGAGGATCTTCGAAAGAAAACCTGACGGAGAGTCGGGGGTTCTCCTTGGACTCACCTGGCGAGAATCTGACCGCCGTTATCGACTCGTTGAATGTGATGAATTGTTCTCACCAGATGCGTCGGCCCGGAAACTGTCAGTGATCTGCCGTGCCCTGTGCTTTGATGGCTCAAGTGGTTTCGGTGGCTTTTTGGAGATGTCAACGAAGGAGATTGTTTGACGAGTAGAATAGCTCCTCCTTGGAATAAATCGTCCGCATGATGCCTCCCGCCAGAGTGTCCGAAAGATGACGAAAGTCCGCGGTTCTGAGGTCCACTAGAGAAAAACCCGGCGTGTGCCGAAGCCACCAGTAAGCACGTCACAACCTAAAACAGACGGATTCGTTCTTGAGTTTCGAAATCTCCACGAAGATGAATCAGGAGACGCTCATGGCGAACGGACTCCATTCGTCTCCTGATCTTTCGAAACGTGTTTTCTCTCAATTTGTGAGACTCCGACTCAGCAAGTGTCAAAGTGGTCTTTGTGGAACTAGCAGGGTTTGTGTTGATGTGTGTGGGGGTCCATCGTCCTATTGGGGGTGTGTGATATGAAGTCCACGAGGGCTCGGACGTTTCGGAATGTCCAGAATCGATTGAGCGAGAAAACGACAAAGCGTTCCTGCAGTAAATTAGAGCGTATAGTGACGGAATAGAACCCTTACTCGAAGGATCCACCTCTGCCAGGTGAGAGGGCCCACATGTGCTACCGGTTCAAACCTCTTCGATTCTGTATCGCAGAAAGAGCATCGCTCCGAATCCAGTTCAGGAGGAGCTTTCGGTGTCAACCAGATTACATGATACTCAACATTGGAAGTGTCCCCAAACTCGAGGGTGATAAGGGATTCCGGTTGACCTCGAATAATGGATATTATTCAATGAAATGGATACTCATGCGACGATGGTTCAAATATCTATGTCCAAAAAATGTATTCCCAGCCAAACAAACACACAAAGAGCCACTCACACACAAACACACACACACTCACAAACACACGTTCTCGTTCACGATTCACGAGCCTCCGCGACGAAATCTCTAAATGTTGAAAGTTAGGTTCACGCGGGTCACTTACAAGCCACTTCATGTCTGCGGTGGAACTGGGGTCGGTATAGCGAGGTGCGCCGCTTAAATAGAAACGGCCTTGAGTTGTGTTTTTTCCTCTTACCCGCACTGAAGATGGACCGCTGTGACTACGATTGTGGTGCTGGGGTTTGCGGTGATGGCAAACGTGGCAGGGGCAGCGAGGAGTGGACACCGATCGTGATCCACATGGCAGGGATCGACCTCGTCTCGATTTCCAGATCGTTTCTGGGTGTCTGGTTACGTCGTCAGAAATCTTACAACGCGTCTAAATAGATCATCAAAAAAGAAAGGCTCTGATCGCTCCGATTTCCACGCGTTCACGAAAATGAAATTATTCGTACAAGATTTATTGACTGCTTATGGCCAGATTCACGCCTCCGCCACGATCCGTGTCTCCTTCAACGGCGTCGATGTCGGTGGGCTCGCGATTCGGAGGAAAAAAGAAAGCGTTCCAGATATTAGTCGTGATCGAAACCGATGAGCGCAATCAAACAGAAGCCATTTATCATTCCAACCCGACGAGCACTGGTCATTTGTACTGACGTTTTCGATCATCTTCGAAGGAGTCGAGCTAGGGCTCGCGGAAAAACTGTGGACCTTGCAAAACCAAACGGCCAGAGAATTCCCCTTCATCACTCCCTCTTTTTGTCACAAGATTCGGGACAGGATTTCAAATTCGTTCCCGCCCTTCTCTACTTCGATCTCATTCACTTTCTCCGATTTCATGCATTTTCTGCGACGAAGAACATCGATGAATGAATGGTCACACCCGATCGTCCTTTCGCCAAAAATAGTTTTTCTGGCGATTTTCGCCAAAGCAGAAAAGTCTTCATCCGTGGGCGGAACTCGGTGATCGGTTCCTTCGAAGTAGTAAGAGCTCGCCCTGACGAAAATGGACGGAAAGTAGGACAAACTAGGTGACGGCTGCATCTCGTTGACTGGATGTCCACTTTCATTTTTTTGTTTCTCTTTTTTTTCGTTTCATGTGTTATTTGTCTTCATTCATCCTTTGTTTTCCTCTTCAGAACAGAAATATTCGGCCGAAAGGTCGTTTGAAGAAAACGGAAAATTTGAATTTCAAGTGAAAACTGTACGTCCGCGGTTCAGGACGGTGCGGCGCGTAGCTCTATTGTCTCGCAGGCGTACAGTGTTGTTTGCAGACAGAACGAAAAGCATGAAAAATATACGAAGCTCCTAACTGCGAAGCTGTTTCGCAAGCCGAAACTGTGTATTCACAGATTTCGGCAAGGAAGAATGGCCGATGAAGACGACCGCGGTCGCGACCAGACACCGCGGACATGGCTGAGTCTTACTCTTATCAGGCGAAATTTCATAAGAATAAAGTCAACAGTAGCAAAACGATTTTTTTCTCTTCGTTCTCAGGACTCGTTTCACCTTTCGCTCAATGTTTTCTTCTCGATGTTCGATATTCTTTCGCGTTCGATCATATCCAAGGATCGAACATAAACGGATTTTCCAATCAGATCCGTCGAGGCTCCGCAGGCGAGCAAGAAAAGAAGAGATACACAGTTAATGGATGAAGTAAAAACGCGATCTGACCGCTCCAAGTCAAACAAAAATCCAATGAACAACGGCCAAATAAAAATTCATGAAGTTCACCCGAAACCCTGCGCATGGCAATTAACACACACGTGTGGCTATTACATGCCAATTAATTACGAACAAGTTTTCTCCTTTCTCGAAAAACGTTTGAAGAATGTTCTTTTTTGTTTCATTTCATCGCACTTTCTTTTTGAAGAAATAGTGACGAGAATGAATACAAGACGAACCTGTTCTGACAGAAGTGTTCATCGCTTCGAATCAAACAGAACAATCGCAATCCCCCTGAAGTTAATAAGCTTCGAACTGCTGATCAGTTTGCAGGCGGACGTGCGGGTTGCAAAATGATGATCCGCGTTTTCCCACATCCACTGCTCACCGAGTCTCGTTGTTTGAGCCCAAGAGGCGAACTTCGTGACGCGAACACTAGTTAACCAGGAATCACGTCCCGAGCTGTGAGTGCCGTCGGCTGGAAAACAGTCAACGACTACCAATTGGGACATGTTGCGTCGACTTCGGAGATCTCGATTTGCCATGCGGTACAACTTTCATGATTCTCTGGGATACTGCCGGAGCTGCACACAAGCTGTCAACAAATTTTACTTTTCTCGGCGACGGCAACAACGAACAAAGTTTAAACAACAACCAAGTGATGTCGAAAACTTTGCTCCGGGGCCTCTGCTGGATCCGTGCTGTGCCCTGGTTTTCTGATGAACTACCCTCAATCAAACCAATCAATCAATCAATCTGATGCGAGACACTTGAATCGCCATTAATCGCGCAACCTTTGGCTCTGTTAACAACAGCGACTTCGATGCTGGACTAGTCTGTGGATAGAAACCGTTTTTCAGCGGTAGGAGTCTTAGCGCCCAATGAAATCCTCCGAAGTAGGAGTTCCACAGGGTCGGTCTGCCGACTTTGGTTTCAGGTCATCTCCAACTTGAACCTTCGCCAGAAATCTCAGAGATTTCGTTACAGTCCGGTGTACGTGATTGAAGAGAGATCGTCCAATGTCCTTCACGGTTCGGCGATATTTGTGAAGATGGAATGTGATCTCCCCTATTTCCAGTGAGTTCAGCGACTGAGATATGAATGAGATATTCTCTTATTCTCATACTTTCATTCTGATTTTGACAAACTTGATTGATCTCAGGTCAGACAAGCCCCAAGTTCTCCCTAGAGCTGCTGATATTTCGGAAGTTTCTCAAGCGATGTCTCAGTTTCGTGCAAGTCATGCACGAGAGTGAATTCCGGCTACAGAATATAGGATGAAGTGCACTTCGACTTGGTCATTGGTCGAATGTGTGCGTTGTGCTCATTGCACCTCACGAAAGCAGTCCGGGAAGGTCATGTGTTGGCAACCTGTACAGCATTGAAACTCGATTCAAGCTTTTCAACTGGATCATCACAATGGCTAATGATAATGATCGATCCGACGTAACGTTCCAATAAGATCTAACGAGTCAACAGATCAAAGCCTGAAGCCGTGACTAATTCACTTCTGGCTTCCATTGACGACTGCGTTGGCTTTCATTCTGACGCTCTCTAGAAGTCGAGCGAGTCCGTTGTTGATCCACTAAGCCTTTGTGAGAAGAAAATGCATTAATTTATTCAGCGGCAACCTGCTGAAGAATGCCACATCTGCAAGAATGCTTGAGAATGTCTAGTGAGGTAAACTACAAGCCTAGCACGACATTCGCTTGATTGGACTTATTTTCTTGAGGCACAGCTGGCGATCGATCACCAGATTCCAATGACCATCGTGGTCGAGTGCTTGATCACCGTGAGCATTCTCAAATTAGCGTAGATTAATGCGTTGACGAATTTCAAGCTTTCCAAGTAACAGCGTTGGACGGGGCGACAAAAGGATCAGCACCGCAGATTCCCCGACAACCAAGGCAGTGTCTGTGAAGTGTTTCTTGAAGTTTACGGACCCGTAAAGGGCTCGAGTCACTCGATAACGTGAGTTACAACTTTGGTTAACCTTTCAACCCGTCACGGATCCGACTCACGGCGATCAGCGAACACCATTAAAGCGGTCATTAGTGGAGAAAGCGGCACAGAGAATCGAAACCATAAAAGGTGAAAAACGATACGAGAAGCGTGGAGCCTCGAAATACGTTGCAGGTGCAGCTTGGGTTGCGCTCAATTTCCACCATGTCGGCTTTGCATTGGGAATCGAGCGCTTGAACAACTGCACAGACACCTGAAACCGGATCCCTTAACGTAAAACAACCAGAAAATCCGCCGAACCTGTCGCAGTGGCTTTAGGAGGCCCAGGGTGAGATTCTGAAATGTATAACTCTCCTACGCGCAGAAAAAGTGCGACTATTTCGGGTCAGGTATTCTGTTTATCGGATCGTGAGGTTCATTTCACAGTCCTAGTTCGATATTCTGTATCATCGGCATATGCACATATTTTGTTGAACTTTTTCAAGTACTAACCTCGGTCTTAAATCTAAGAACACGACTGGAATGAGTCGTGAGTAGGACACGAAATGCATCGTCCTTCCCAAATCAGAATCCTCGTCACTGTATCCCGGGAAGAAAGAAGCATTATATGTATCATATGTTTAGGATTATATCATTTGTATTTTTGTTATTATAATCATGTGCAAAGATGCGTTCTCGAGAGTGTACGCCGAGGGCCAGAAGAAAAGCTTCCAACAACTTTCAGATCACCTGGAACAGAGCTTCGGCCCCGCTCAAATGTCGTCCATGGGGTCTCCGAAGTGTTCGGAAGAAAGAAAGAAACTTGAAAGAGCTGGAACCAGTTCAGAAATTGCTTCCTTCTCCAGAAGAATCCGTCATCTTTTGATATCGGCGATAAAAGGTTCAAACCTCGCTTGGGCAGCCTTTTCTCTGAGCTATCTAGCTTCTAGTTTCGCTGATATCTTCATTCTAGAAGTGTGAGACTTCGGAGCGACAGTCCTTTGTTGCTGATTGCGTGATCCCGATCTGCGCGCAGTCATTGTCTCGAAACTTTTTCATTCTGTCAAATAGCGATGATGGTGTCTTCGAAGGACCGAGACAAAGTGGGGAATCTGAGCCGAAAACCGCCAGAACCCTCAGAAGAACGAGTGAAGTAACCTAGTGACGAACTTTTGACATCAAGGCTCCGTATCTGGTTTGTGTTCGTCCCGCAGGTCGATGTTTCGCGAAAACTGAGTACCCCGATGATATCTTCGATCAAAATCAAATGAAAGTTGGTGGTACTGAGTCGTTGACCTTGAACAAAGACTGATGCTATACCGGAGCTGTGCGTAAAAAAAAACTGAATGAAAAGAACATTTGATAACGAGCTTGAGGTTAGCACTCACTCCGTTTGTTCGTCATGTGCAAGCGCGACTAAAGGTGGATTCCACCTCGGCTCGCGTTTTCTCCAGAATTTTTTTTTGAAATGACGCTTCGTCGAAGAACAAACTCGAAAGTCGGAAGAAAGGAAGGTATGTCCATGTCGTTAATCGGCTAAGAGTTGTCCAGTCGATTAAATTCTCTTCAACGATGATCAGATTTCCGATTCCAAAAACAATTTGAAGTCGCACCGGAAGGTCTAGGAATCTGAAACGACATCCGAGCAAAGTATGTTGACATTCGGACGCAATTTGTCAGAAAAAACGGCCGACGGATCACCCGAGATATCGTGGTTTTTCTTTGCGCGTACGATTTCCTCGGAGCATGTTTCAGCCTGGGGCGCATAGTGAAATCGCTTTCTGATTTTGAGCAATGATAATTTCGAACGGTTTGTTCCATTCTTTTTCCAAATCCAAACGCGAAGGTCACGATCGTGCAGCGGACCGACTTGGGACTCCCGCTTCGCCAGGAATGATTCGAAAACATCGTTCGCTCGTCAGAATAAAAACCATCGAACAACAGGCTATGGATGGATGGATGAATGGATCAATGAGCGAAGAACTTCTATCTAGAAGCTGAGGAGTGAATTCAACAGAGAAAACCTAACCGCTCGAGGAGAGTGCACAAGTGGTCTCCTGTTTCGATTCGAAGGCGCGTTTTCTTTGGTTCACGTGATTGATTACACTCTTCTCCTGCGTGACTTGAAGCATTCTAAATATCGGTCCGTCTCACCGGAGATCTCCTGTTCCGAGATCCAACCGAGATGGATGTTTATTGAATTGTTCATCAAATTTGCAACTTTTGAAAGACTCTCCTTGATTCCCCCGTCCCAGAATTGGGCCCCGTGCGATGTTTTGGGTGTTGCCCATTCGAAAGAATACAAAGACAGCAGTTTTTGTTCGTTGATTTCTCATCCCAGGGGTACCGTTTGACTTCTGATGTGATTCGGTAGAAAACGTCAGCGCTCACGAATCTGTCGGGATTGGGATATACGCGTACTACCCGTTACGTTGTCGTTGTTTTTCGAAAAAATTGACATTTTCCCGCCCCTCCCCATGAAAGCCCTCGACGATAACAAGAAGTTGAAATTTTTGACATTTTTCCGAGTTCAATGAGCATTGTCTGAAGTAACGACATCTTGAAGTAAGAAAAAAAAAAACAATTCTTCACGGATGATGCGAGTTTCGAAAGTGTCGTGGAAGGAAACCACAGCCACAGCAGCTATGCTGCAATAAGCGACGACCAGAAAATAAGTGCGATGCAACTGAATCTCTTCAAATGTTGACGCGCCGGCATGACACCAGATGTAGATGTTATCGCAAGCTTTCTTCTTTCGCAATTCTTCGTCATTCGAAAGTGTTGTGATTTTTTCTCGGCTCTGTTTTCAAAATCATCGAAGGTAATGGCAATCGGTTCTGAAATTTCTGAACTTCTGACCAAGCATGAAGAAGTCCGACTGTGCGAGGGTACTTTGGTGCCCCCTTTCAGAAGCTCCCTTGTGTTTCAGAGGTAATGCCCGATAAGGCAAGTGGAAATGCCCCTGGTCGAACGGGAAAGTTTCCTCAAACATCCCATCACGAAGATAAGAAATATTTCAAAATACTCGCGAATAAAGATCAACAAGGGCCTTGAGGCTATCCTCCCGAAATCTCAGTCACTCGACATCGATTCGAAGTACTCTGATGTTGGTCGAAAATCTGACGAAATTTCAACAATCTCGAAGACTTCTTTCAAGAGATTGCGTTGGCTTCAAAAAGATTGCGGATATTTCTCGAATCCAAGAAGTCTTCCTCCCGTTTCGAATTTCAAGTCGCACATCATTGTCATTCTTGGATGGGATGGTTTATGCAAACAAGGTTGAAGTTATCGGCGGCTTTCGTCATTCCGTCGCGACACTCACAATGGGGCAGTGCGACGGCTATTTCGGAAAATTTGCGGATCACGTGATTCGCAACTTGAGACATTATGTTGCAGTCATGCAAATTTAGTCTTGTCAGGGACCTTATCTCGAAGATCGGGAGGAAGATAGAATTTTGTGCGTGACGCTCCTCGCGTCAGGAAACCACGAAAAACGGTTGAAACAGAGGAGTTTTCGAGATTTTCCAGTGGAAGGTTTCGGAGTGACCCACAGTAGGAGTCGGCGATGACCATTCAACTTGATGAGAAACATTCCTTGGAAATATCCGCAGTCAACTGGCGGGAAGAACAAAGCTGTGGTCAAGGTCTCCGCATGAATTAAACTGAGCGATAATCTTTGTCAGTAACGATCAGCGCCTTAAGAACCACCATTAATTTTCGAGTTTTCCCGAAACGAATTCAAGCGGCCGAAGTAAATCATGACTTGAATTCTTTCGTTCCGCCGAAATCTGGAAGAATATTCTCCCGAGATTCCTCATCATCGAAGGGTCGATGCGTCATCATTTCCATAAATCATCACAGTCGGTCAGCTGTGTTTATTCGCACGTTTTCTAGGCATTGTTTTGTGTTACGACCAGGTAATCCATAAAAAAAAAAGAGAAGAGGTCGCCAGAACCGAACAATTGCTTCATTACTTTTCCGCACAGATATTGATAATTGTTTCGCTGAACGCAATGAACCGTTCGGCTCGACATTTAGACCTTCAGATTTTCAATGTCGGCAGCGAGTTCTCCAGCTGCGCCTCGACAGAGCGGCCCCACAACGATTTGTTCCGGAAACGGGCCTGCACGTTCTCAAAACTCCAATTTCGAAACAAGGATTTGGAAATTCCCGGAGTCAAGTGCATGTTGCGGGCAAGTGGTGGTTCCGTTTTCAGTGACTGAGCTCTCTGGAGAGTTGTAGGTCCTCGGAAATAGAGTTTCCTCCCGAAATCAGCACCTTCGAGGAGGGATCCAATCGAGGGTAATGGAATCCTGGAATTCGACTCGAGACTCAATGTCAGTTTCGATACTCATTCCCAGAACTAACAGGTTGCAGATCGGTAGAAACCTAAGCGAGGTGAAGTTTTCAGGCAAAGTGTGCGGAGTCAAAGAATGTTTACACTCGTGGCAGTGGATTATCGGATGTTAACATAGAACATGTCAACGCCCAGAATTGAAGCAGAGTCGCTTCGAAGTCATTACTCTCTTTCGATGCGGGAGCTCGACTAGAAATTAACATCGATTTGTGACTGTTTCCTCCGTTGGGCTCTCACGGCTGGACATGAAACACGACGGCTTCTCCTAATCGATCAGGTCCGCAAATTGAGATCGATGAATGCTTGATACTGCTTTATATCCCACTTCCGTGAGCTGACATCTCATTCAAGCGGGAGACGAAATCGGAGACTCGTGAATGAACAAAATGAACTCGATGCTATTTCTGATTTCGGCCCTCACGTGCTTCTCGGCAATGGCTTTTGCCGAGGAGGTGATCCTCATGGAGCCATTCGACCCCACAAAGGTAAGAATCAACGGAGTTTCGTTGAATCTTCGGAAGATTTGGGGAAATTTCGCTTTTTTTCCTGAAGATTCCTATTGCGACTTGCTCACTAGCGTAGTAAGGGGGGGGGCGGGGGGGGCGGCCCGCCCCGGGCGCCACACATCTGGGTCGGCACTGGGGGCGGCAATTTCACTAACAATTTTCTCGCAAAGCTGAGTACCAACGTACACAATAAGAAATGGTCCAGATAGCATGAATGGGCGCCCGTCAAAAAGTGCTCCAGAACAAATTATTATCGATTGACTTCAATATGGAGCCCGGAGTTGGAAGCGCGTTCAATATTTTGCCGCCATTAATTGTAAGNTGGGGGGGGGGGGCGCCGATTCGGGGGGCCGCCCCGGGCGCCAGATCGTCTAGCTACGCCAGTGGACTTGCTCCGGTCACGGGACGAAAGTTGCGACTTGGAAATGCTGTTCTCACTCGGTCGAAGTCAGAATCCTAAACAAAATTTCGTTCCCCCCAGGCTCTCGGCGTGTGGCACGTTCATCAGAGAAACAGGAATCTCTTGCAAAAGACTTTCGGGGCAAAATGCCTCTATGTGGAAGTTGAACCGGATGAAGGCGGGAAGGACTTCTACAAGGTGGATGCTAGATGGAAAGACCCGAAGTAAGATTCCGTTGATTCTCAATCATGTCGACCCCGGCTTCGTTTTTGCGGTTCCGTTGAGCGACCCTCAATTTGACGATGATCTACGTGCCGGAGAACTAGAGTTGGATGATCAGGAAAGTTTTAATGAGGAACTGAGTTCTTTGAATATTTTCCAAAACAAAAGCCTGGGCGATCTGGACCTGACCCTACATGTCGTGGACGACAAAGTCCATCCTGCGCAGTACTTCTTCCAGACTGACGGTGAGCTCTAGGCTCTAATTCACGTTTAGAGTTTTTGAAAGTCCATGAAATCTTCGTTTCTCGATTAGAGATGAATATGGAGATTACGCTTTTTTGAAATTCGCAGAGCATCGAATCGCTTTGTCCGTACTGGGAACAGATTATGAGAACTATTTGGTCGGACACGGTATGCTTGGAATCCGAGGTAAGTCGATCGCAACCGTTACTTCCATACGTGGAGTGCGTGGTGATGTGCTGCAAAATGCTGGACGGGTCGGATATTCCGTTACACAAGTAACTTAGCTAGTTTGAAATTGGAAGAAGATTTCTCATGACGCACGTCTTCCCCGCAGCCACCTACTTCGTCGCTTTCCGCAAGATGCCCGTGAGCGATTCAGCCTTGGCTGCGGCGAACAAGATCCTCGAGAAGAACAAAGTGACGAGCGAATTTGAAGTCATCGATAACTCATCGTGCTGAAAACTCTGGTTTCGGAGCGGATCGGCTTCGAAGGGAGCAAGATCACCAAGGAATATCGAGAGCACCGAATCGAGTTTCATTTCTAATTGTGGCACAACGGCCGGATAACACAACGCGCCTGAAATCCTCAACATTCGCGGGTTCCCCTTCTTGATGAAATAATTCTCGATGACAGACCCGAGATCAAACAGAAGAAGCGGAAAAGGGGAATAAGATTCAAAATAATCACGACAACTGCAATAACGAGTCCAGTTCATTTCTATCGTGCGCATTCGACTTTCAATCAATGCAACAGCCTGGATCTGGCCTCTTACTTACGGCATCACGGATCATATCATTCATCCTTTTTCTCGAAGTTCGTATTTATTCATTTTTAGAGGTAGCTCCTCGCAAGCTCGGATCGTATATCACGGAAGACAGAAATTTTTGCAGCCATGACCGACTGCAAGATTCCTTTCGAAATTCGCCTCTCCGACAGAGATGAACACCGTGGACGTTCCTGCCCCCAAAAAAATGCTTTATACGCCCCTGGATGCACGTGTCGATGAAACACAGCCGGTCAGCCGTCCCTCCCATTCCTGCAGAAAGAGACGCGCTCTCGCGGTATCGAACCATATGCTTGTATATTGCTCATCGGAAAGATGCCGCTTGCTGACAAATGGAGGAATGGACCCGCGGAGGAAGAGAATGTCCGAGCGATCCGACAACTCCGTCAGAAATTAGTTCGACTCAAAAATTGACACACTTGCCATGAAACCATTCTCCTCGTCCGAGTTACACTCCTCATGGAGTGGCAACCGTCGAGTCACAAAACAACGTTAGTTCTCGCTAAGGAGACGGTCGACGAAAATCCACGGTCTCGGAGCTTTTTTTCTTCATCTTGCGCATTCGGAGCAGGATGATTTTGCGGCCCACGACGAACCGACGGATTTCCCAGCCTTCGGAAAAATAGCATCAACTCGATTTTCGCTCCTTTCCGCACCGAGGTGCGAGTAGGCTCGCAATCTGGGCACATTGGACCACCTCCTGGCACCAACTTGACCGTGACCAAACGTGGCTCGATGTGTTTCCGCTATACAGTGAAGTCTCGCTAACTTAGACTTCCCTAACTTGGAATTCTTCACTAACTTATAACTTAGAACGAATTCAGCGATCGTTTCTGGAACTTATAGCATAGGCCCAATGTTAATCCTCATTTATAACTTGGAGAACCTTCTATATCTCATAACTTGGAGTCATTTTCTCCTCCAACTTGGAACGAGAAACAGTCATGAAATCACCAAGAGGGCGGAAATCGAAACTAATCAGCGGAGCAGTGGCTTCTTGCCCACTATGTTTTCACTATGATCCGTGTTCGAGGATTCGCCTGTGCGTGTGTCCCCGGAAAACTCGGTGTCGATCCAATCATAGTTCACGATTGCTTCCGTGATGGTTTAACTTTCGCAGACTCTATGGAGGCGGACGGCAATCTCTTGACGGTCGAAGACAGTGAGCTCGAGGAAGAGAACAAAAGCAATGATTCGACTGAGGACGAAACTGATGCGGACGTCGGTGTGACACATTCTGAAGATCTCAAAGCTCTCGCGACGTTAATCAATCATTGTTCCCAAAGAGAAAACATTGTTCCGGATGCAAACCGAGCTTTTCAAAAATACAGGAATATGGTCATAGCCAACTTTTCGAGAGAAAAAAGGCAGAGAGACATTCGTTCTCATTTTCCGGCGGCCAAGCCATGACTTTTTCGGTTCAGTCGTTTGCTCTTAACATAAGTAAACATAATGATGTGTCAGCTCTTCCAGTTGTGACAGAAAGACATGTTCTCATTCGTCCCCATAATCATATTCCTCCTTCAGGGATGATCGCGATGCACCACTAACTTCAATCTTTTCATTTTATCCTCAATAGACCCCATGGAGGAGCCTTAGGTTTATGTCTTCTCTAACTTAAAACTTGGAAAAAAAATTGAAATGCTACTCCCGAAAATTCTAAGTTAGCGAGACTTCACTGTAGGTCAAAATATCTGATTTTAGCTGAAATTCAGCTTTCAGCCTGTGGCAGCCGAGAAGGGTTATGAGTTACCTCTCGCCAACCAACAGTAATTACTGTGGAGCGAATAGAAATACTTGAACATCGCATCTATTGAGTATCATTTATGACGAGTTTGCCGGAGAGTTATCGTTTCCGACGATTCGCTATGGTGTCCCCCGAACATTCCGTCAAGGTGTCAGAGTAATGCCGTTCCAGATAGTGAAAAATGAAATACGACGCAGTGAACGAAGTGGAACCACACCATAGCATATCCTTAACATGGCTGTCAAAATCATGCGATTACGCGTCTCTCAAGAACTCCATGTAACATTCCGCCACAGCGGTGACTTGTCGAGGATGACTCGTGATATGATGACCAGGATCGTCGATACATTGAATCCTGTTTCACGCATAATTTCGTCTTCTTGAAATCGATCCCGGATTCATTTCATTACTGGGCTTCGAAAAAGAAGGAATTGTTCGCAATCATTCGACAACAGGGTGAGCCCAATGTTCTTCCTGACATGAGTGTCAACGAAATTCGTTGGCCTCATCTTTTGACTATTCTACACAAAATTCGAACAAAAAGGACCGATGATCAGGACGACATTCCGCGACGCTTCTTGGCTGCATACCGTCAAGTTATACTCCAAGTCACTCCAGGAGAGTTTCATGTAAAAATGCACAGTTTCACCAGAAAACAATACCAACGATGGGCCTTAACAGACTGGCAGCAGAAGTGAGATCAGTGCTAAAAGACCCGAATCATTTCTTAAAGAATGAAACCACGTAGTGATAACTTTGCTTGTTTTCTGCTCCGCGCACTTCTGGAACGATCCATGGCACCGAATGGAGACGGATATCAGCTGCACAAGGGATTCCGGTGAATGACCCTTTCACTTTAGGGGCGAGCAAGCTCAGCGGGACTACGGTCACAGATTTGGGGAAAGTGGANAGAGACGCGGGACGCTGGGCTCTCGGAGTACCGAATTCCACCATAGCCACGGAATTCATCGAGGGGGAACTCGGATGGTCCCCTTTCGACGCTCGAGAGTACGCCAGCAAGCGGATGTACTTTGAAAGGATCCAACATATGTGCCAAGACAGATGGCCGAACTTGATCCTCACGGCTTTGAAGCTCACAAATACCAAGGCTAAATCAGTGGAGAGACTTAGAGTCTTACGAAAACTATATGAGCCGGAGAGCATTGAGCTGACCAAAGATACATCAGGCAGACTGGAATGGAGTAAGTTTCGTAAACAGATCAAAGAATCATTACGACATCGACTGGATACACGGTGGAAAAAGTCCATGGAATCCAAATCGACACTCGCTGTGTATCGGCAGTACAAAGAAACACGGGGCCTCATTATGAACCCGTACGATAACTCTACAGGGAGCCGCCTTCTGGCCCTAACTAGAGCCGGCATGCTGAACACGAAATCCAGACTCCAGAAGTATGATCCATCCATCGATCCGAGATGCCCCAAGTGCAATCTCCCCGAAACAGACAAACACGTCATCTTGGGATGCGACGAAGATGGAGATACAGGACAGGAATTCGCCCGTCGTATAGGACTCACACAGAACCCCGACTCGAAAACCCTGCGAAGGACAAAAACAATGCTATCGGCCTGGGAACGACAGCGAAAATGATCTGCGAAAGCCACACCATTCGCCCCTGAACAAAAGGGATCATATTGTGCATATGAAAGATCAATAAATATCCAATCCAATCCAATCCAATCTACGAGGGGAATTTTTCACCCGCATTTCATTCGATTCGTTAATCAGATAGGATCATGAAAGCTTAGCATAGGAGAGAAGTTTATTCGGTCAAACGGATTCGGCCAAACAGCGTCGGTCAAACGGATTCGGTCAAACGGATTCGGGCAAACAGCTTCGGTGAAACGCATTCGGTCAAAAAAATTCGGTGAACCGGGCCCTAACCTACCGACCCACTTTCGCACGGCATCGTCGTAAGACTATAAATCAGGAGAGCTTTCAGGAGAGGAGGAATACTTTCCGTTTATTTCTGACTTTCTTTCGATCAACTCGAATCTCTCATTACCTCTCAGATGGTCCGGCAGATTGGACGTCCGGGAACTCCTCCTCTACGGTGAGATCATACTTTTCAGCTTCGGCGAGCTCAGCATTTGTTCGATCGACCCACTCTTTGAAACCCGGCTGGAATAATTGGAGACATGAATTGAAACATGAGTTTCGATCAAACTCGATGTCTTCTCTGATCCTCTCTGATCTGTTCTTCATATGTACAGCTGTGAGTAGCCTGATCTGATCGAACTTACCTCTTCTGTTATGAGTTTCCGCCTTTTTCGCGGACTACGACGTTGCACAGCCTCAGTTTGTTCACTTGTCGCGTCTACAGAGCTCTCAAACATATCGGAACCATCGTCAGTCTCAACTGGCGGCGGTTTCCGCTTGCGACTGTACGTCGGACTCGAAATACCTGAAGTCAGAATCGGAAATGAATCTCCAAAGTATGGTTCTTCGCAAGTAAGGAATTCGATACACGGAAAGGGCGCTCACCAATCCAGGGCACATCTCGGAAAATGTCGTCTTCGGGAAAGATATCGCCGGTTGGTGGATGGAACACCCGTCTCGAGTAAATCGAAGCTCTCACACTCTTTGATCGTCGTTGGCGGGTGCTCGCCATTTGGATACTAGGCGGTCGTGTGAATGGATGCATTGCGGCGGTCGGCGGCAGTGTTTACTGTTGCGCCTCAAATCAGAAACTGCTAAGCTGCATATCCTTGCAGCGCTTGTAGTGGCCGCATCGACAGCCGGCAGATATATAATTGGAGAATGGAAAATTGGAAACTCTCATCGTGAGTGCGGGTATTGCTAGCTCTATTCTTCAAACAACGCATTTTCCAACATCTCCAATCCAAATTATTCTCTCTAACTGATTATTCGAGATTATTGGCTGTTGATTCTCATTCACAAGGACGATCAGGAGTTTTCTTAGATGTGTAGAGCTCTCTTTAATGAAAATCGATCTTGCGCGATCTTCACTAACGATCGATTGCATTCATAGCACTCCGGTCAGGTCTTTGATCGGTCGGATGGGTCTTCGATCTCATGATACCGGTCTTTCGGAAGTCCGTTATGATTGTCCAAGCTGGAAAACGAAAGGGCAGACAGCCAACCTCTCGCCAGCTTTCATCTGAGAATCAATGTCATGCGTTCGTCGACGCTTTCGGGCTCTTTCTCTGAGATTCTGAATAATGGAAACGATTGCAGGCAGTGAATTTCAGCCCGGGACTCGAACTTGATATCATGAGCTTGAATTAATAGTCCATCAGCAGGAGGATGAAAGTTT
The DNA here is from genome assembly GCA_021527715.1 of Neoseiulus cucumeris. Lineage (NCBI taxonomy): Eukaryota > Metazoa > Arthropoda > Arachnida > Mesostigmata > Phytoseiidae > Neoseiulus > Neoseiulus cucumeris. Next base: position 848,887 of record JAJSRV010000018.1, on the reverse strand, counting down.
GACGACAGCAGTTTCCTGATTGAGAATTTTTTACAGGTTCGCTGTCCTACTGTATTCCAATGGCTCAGCGCGCCGATAGTATTTAACTCAATCTTTGCAGGTGTCTTGATGATATCTTTGGGTGTAGCTCTTGATCTCCCTGGCAGAGAATTTTCGATTGAACGCAATGCAGGACTTCGAGTTCCCACTTTTCAGGCAATATTCAAAGCTCTGTGTAACTCCCGCCTCATCCCACACAGGACTGCTGTGCCGAAACGGTGCAGATTTGGGAGAGGGCCGTCAACTAGATCTGAGCCGCGTTACTCTTCCCAACACGTGGTGTGGTAGAAACCAACGCAGGCAGTGGAACGCACATGTTTGGAGATCTCCGCTGCTCTTCGAAATTCAACTACACCGTGTGATACAAAAAAGGGAAAACTCACAAAGAAACGAGTTCGGATTACCAGTTGCGATGACTGCCAGGATCGAAGACATCTTGGCCTTGAATGACGACGCTGGTGAAGTCTTCAAAACCATCAATGTCGAAAAGCCTTTGGATTGTGAGTTTGACGTTGGCGAACTCTTGGTTGTGGATCCGAATGCCATCGAGGAATACAACATGAAGTGAGTTTCCTTTTGTGGTTTTACTCCCCGCTATTTTCGGATGCCAGGATCTCAAGCAGGAGGCTGTTCATTTACTGTGACTAGCTACATAATTGGCTTGCCATTTCCTCAGGCGGAATGTCGCGGAATATGTGGATAAATTAACTCGAGATAACGTGCAGCTCTTGATCAATCAATTGTTCAAAATACCAACGGAAGTCAAGGAGGATGTTGTTGTGTTCAAGTTGCCGAAACCAGTTACAAGACTTCCGAGAGAAAAACCGGTGAGTGCTCTTCTTGGATATCATCGCCAGCAACTTCAGTAACGCTTCCGGAGGGGACACTTCAGTTTGAAAGTTGAGGTTCTAACCCGTACATGTTGGGAAATTTCAGTGTCCGAAGCCGAAGCCGTTGACCAAATGGGAGGAATTCCGCAAGAAGAAGGGGCTGCGGCCAGCCAAGAAGGAGAAGCTTGTTTGGGATGAAGCTTCTAAGGAGTGGAAGCCGCGTTATGGCATGAATCGAATCAACTCTGAGAAAGAAGTCTGGGCCATACCAGTTCCTGAATCGGCCGGTGAGCGATTCCGTGACAATGTTGTTTTCTCAGGAGGAGTCAGCTATTATTTTTTCCAATTGCGCATTTCTCATCCCAACTTTTGCATTCCCTAGATCCCATGGTAGACCAGTTCAAGCTTATGAAGGACAAGAAGAAAGAACGAGTGGCGAAAAACGAGTTCCAAAGACTCAGAAACATCCAGAAAGCTCACAAGGTAGGACCACCCTAATGAAATGCCCGGATCTATCGATCTCGATCAACTAATATCTCGATACCCTCGATAGGTATCTGATAATTAATTACGAAAGTCATCGCTTCTGAATGTCCTCGATCTCTTATTCTCGTTTCCAGATCGACAAAATTGCCGTGAGCTCCGTGATGCCAACCGAGAAACCAACGCCAGAGCTGATGTCCAAGGCTGCCGCTGTCGCCAAAGGAAGCACGGCGTCGCTGGGAAAATTCGACAGAAAGTTAGCGCTGGAGAAGGAAGCTAAAATAAAGGGCATAAAACGTAAATTCGAGGACAACATAGGCTCGATATCCACAGAGAAAGAGCGGACAATGAAGATATTGGGAGAGCTGGATCATTCACGTCCCAAGCTGAACTACGCTCGAGTGGTCGAAAAACAGATGAAAAAGGACGTTCAGGAGGAGATCCGTCAAAAGAAGGACAAGAAAAGAGGAACGAGGAGCTCGAAGAAACTCGGAAACAAGAAAGCCGCAATCAAGATGGCGAAACTCAACCGTATCAAGGGCAAGGCGAAAGGTGGAAAAGGAAAGAAGAGGCGTTAAGTTGGTGTTCGGTGGAGTGGGATTTACTGTGCGATCTTGTAAATTACGATTTAGAATCGCGCCGCTGTCAATAAAGCGAGTGGTTGTAAATATACGCTGCAAAATGAATGGCTTCTCAATTCGAGCTCCAAAATCGTCGAATTTCGATGAAGTAACTCGCGAGTCGCGTTGGATTCAAGTAATGGCTCAAGATCTCCCTCACCAACTGCTTTTTCAGACATTTCGAGATCGATCATTCCTTGCAGAGCACGCTTCGAGACTTCCAATTTGACGAGGGACGATCTGGTGGGATTTCCAACGATGCCCTGATACAGAATTCCGGAAGAGAAGCGAAGACTTCTCTCCTTCGTAGACCGGAATCGTTGTGGAACCTCAGTCACAGAGCGAAGAGTCGCCTGGGAAACCCCATGTAGGTGACTGAAACCTCAATAGCTCACCAAGAGGCTAGTTAGGTCGCTCACAAAACTTTCGCGGACAAAACTAGCGCCATGGGCCGCGGACCGCTCGTTTCAAGCTACGCTTCCGTTGCGTGACTTCCGACGTCTGGGTTTTGGCCCTCGGCTTCCTCCGTCTCAATTTCGACAGAATTCGAGAGAAAGTCGGCAGAATGCGGCGCATCGAGTGCGGCGAACGATTGCATGAACTACGTTTTCGAACTCTGGCGCGAAACTTCATTCAAAACAACAGATCGTTCCGCCGCAGCGCGACTAAACTCCAACGCCGTGTTTTGACCACCAAGAGTTCTTTTTGGCTGCTGCAGGTCTGCCGCTATTCTCTCTGAAAGCGGTTCCGTGTGTCGTGGTATCCCGAAAACTTTTCCAGAAGTCATCCCTTTGAGGAGTGCGTTCGTTCAATACTCTGTGTGAAGTCAGAATCGATCGATCATGCCGAAGAATAAGGGTAAGCCGTCACGCATTCTCGAATCCTCAAAAAACCGCAGCGAAGTTCGCACGCTGACATATTGTTTCGCTGTCGGAATTCGGTGTTTTCCAACAGATGCACTCTAGAAACTGATCCGAGCGTTTGCCTCATATACTTTCCTACCTTCGATACCTCGACACTGAACTATTATGTACTTGAATGCAAGCAATGGATTTCTGGTGTTCGTGTGATCCGAGCAGTTTTCGGCTTCATGAAGTTATCTAATCTAATGTGAAAATATTCATCTTCAATTCCAGGAAAGGGAGGAAAAAACAGAAGAAGAGGAAAGAATGAGAACGAAGCAGAGAAAAGAGAATTGGTTTTCAAAGAGGACGGGCAAGGTAATAGCATCGACTCGAATCTAGGAGTTTCGCAGGCGATTCTCTTTGAGGAACCGGTAGTGATGTCTTCTAAACGGCGAAGTTTGGCGACATGTTTTGCCATCTTATTCCACGATTTCGCGGAATCTTCTTGCGGAAGCCAACTGCAAGATTATCTTTTTGATATCCCATTTCGTAGAATCGCGAGTCTAGTCTGATCTTTCCGTTGAATCACATTCGGTGTCTCTCCAAAGGAGAGAACAAAGGAGAGAATTGTGCCACGCATGGATTTCGCTCGTTCTGCAGTGGTTTGCCGACAATTCACGTAATTGTGTCGAGAAAATGTGGATGAACCCTACCACACCATAACGTCAAGTTCAAGTCATTAACCATCATCTTATCGTAGTTGAATCTGTCCCCGGAGACAATCAGTCTTTCGTTCCGTGATGAACTTCAATGAAGTAATGTTGAGAGACTCTCGTTATAACGTATTCCCGACGCAAACAAATTCAGTCGGCCCCGCGGGGTTTGTTATAACGAGAGCTTACTGTCTATGAGAGTCTGGGGAACGACATATGCCACTGGAGCCGAAAAATAATTCTTACTTGATATCAATACGAAGCCGGTTCTCTTCGATCAACTTTATCTGACGCATGATCTCCCTGTCTTCCAGAATACGCTCAGGTAGTCAAAATGTTGGGAAACGGCAGATTAGAAGCCATGTGCTTCGATGGCACAAAGCGACTGTGCCATATCAGAGGTCAGTATTGACGATATTTGTCTTTTTGTCGTACCATCTCCTGAATTTGATTTCGTTTTCGAGAACAAAAAGAGTTCCCTGATCGCGAGCGTGATTTCTGATGATGATTGATTCCTGAAGAGCTCAAACTATTTCACGTTTGCAGGAAAACTTCGTAAAAAGGTCTGGATCAACCAAGGAGACATCATCCTGGTGGGTTTGCGAGATTATCAAGACGCTAAAGCCGATGTCATCCTGAAATACAATCCTGATGAAGCGCGTAATCTTAAATCGTACGGTGAACTCCCTGAACACGCAAAGATCAACGAGAATGTTGCTTTCGGAGACGAAGAGGAAGATGACAACATTGAGTTCGACGACGTCTCTGGCGACGAGGATATTGACGACATCTGAGAGCCTCACTCGACCCGAGTCCGCAGTTCGCCGTTGTACAAAGCTGTGTATGGAAACCAGCGAGAAAAGCCCTTATTTACCGTTCTTGAAGTGCTCGGAATCCCCTTACTTCAATGCAATGTTGATCTGAGGGTAAAGTCTAATAAATATATTTGTTCCAATTGAACTTGAATGACGCCGTCTTCATTCCGATCGATGTCAAGCGCTCGCTGCCGGAGCTAGTCCCGCACTTTTGTGGTGAATTGTGAGTTGGGGCCTGGGGAAACTTCGCCGATGGTCGGCAAACGTTGTCCGATTCGAAATGCCGAGGAGTGTGTTTGACATGTTACGACATGTGAATGCTGGTTGAAGAGTCAGGTGTCGACGCAGCGAAGTTTTGAGCTCAGAACAGCTCACATCTCAGAAGGTCAGATCTCACGATGGCAAGCAGCATGTTTTCGCTCGGAGATCATTCTCATGATACTACAACGAAGTGGGGATTTTGTTGATTTTGTGACGGGTGGTCAGATTTCCACATCCGTCTCCAAGATTTTGTAGATATGGCGAAGTCGTCCAAAGCTCTGAAGAAAAAATCTGGAGGAAACTCGAAAAAGGCGCAAGGGGGTGATAGAGTAGCCAGAGGTATGGGAGCTTCGAAGAAAGAGGTGCGTGCAGTGATTTTTCGACACAGACTGTGGTTCTTGTGAAGTTCTTTCTTCTGTCACTTGCGGTGGAATGATGGAACGATTAAAGGCCCGCTAGTTGCTCTTAATTTTGATTGGGATTGTTTCCTTCATCAGTCGTAGCTAGCAGTCCAGGCTGTTTTCGCTTGATGCTATCTTGTGTTACAGGACAAGCCCAATCCGGAAAAGTCCGAGAAGAAAGGATTTTTCGGTGAGCTCTTTGAAATTCGTTTCCGGAAGCTTCTGATAGACAGTCGCTCAGTTCAAATCTTTCTTCATCAATCATTGTTATACTGCATAAGGCATCACAGCATGTAACATAGCAAGGGAAATGTGCGCCACCATCCATGTTGCACTTTCTCCGGTGTGTCCTCCATCGTTCAGTGGATTCTGGAAGACACTCGTGTTTTCGGCAAAGAGGAGGTCTTTCGTCGCAAGCATTTTGGGGAACCCGGACATGCTTCGAAGATGACGTCAATGAACGGGATCCAACCGTCAATAATATTTTACTCCCTGTGATGCGAAGCCATGAACATGCATGCAGACCACTTCAGTTTCCACCATAAACCGCTGCAGTGTTTCGAGCCCTCCGCCTGGACAGGAGCGGCCTAGGTGGGAAACCTATTACGTAAACGACCCTGTCGATCATGTCGAACGAACCTCCTTCACTTGGAAGAGTTTGGTTGATCGCTGACACCACGTCCAGCTTTTCAGCAAATTCTTTTCTGAACTGAGCTGGCTGTGAGCAACTCGCAATTCAAGGAACACGAATTCGCGAACCTTTCGATCTGTTGAAGCCCGCGAATCTTGTAAAATCATGCGGCAACTTCTATTCTATGCATTCTGGACGCTGAAGTGCCGAATCGTGCATTTCATGCATTTTTAGTGAACGTGCGTACTCTGATTAATATCTTCTGGAAAAATATTCATCTCAAAATTGTTCCAGGTTCATGTTTCTCTGGAGGCAGAGACAAAAAGGACAAGAAGGATCCCGGCAAGAAAGCACCGAGTGAGAGATCATTCCACCGATCGATTTTTCTTATCCTTTGAAGTTACTCGCGAACACCGCGGCTATCGATCCTCACGTCACGTTTTTATTCTCATGTCTAATTTTAATTCTGTTTTCCTTCCTTTCGTTCCGCCAGCTGCGAAGTCTCCCTCGGTATGCATCGGCATTCCGATTAATTTTGAAATTCTATTTTTCTTTCTCGCCGGAGACCCACATTCTTAAAGGTAACCTGCATCTTCCGGAAACGAAACTTTTTTCAGATCTCGACATCATCGTACTCTACCACGACTTCGACAGAAAGTGAGTGCCCTTCCCTGATACACCATGTCTGACATTATTTTATTTCAAGTTTCTGTTTCTGAGGTCGTGACTCTCCACTTCCAGATCAGCACTCAAAGGTGAGTTCTTTTCGTTTGCTTCAATCATCCAGAAGTCGCATCCAGGTTCGCTTTCAGCACTCGTGCAAATGGGATAGATTGGTCCCACAAGTCAGGCGATGGCAACGCCTCTCTCAGTGAGTATTAGCGCAGGTTTTTCTTTCAAAGAAAGAGGAATTGGAGCTCCTCTATTTCAATTGTTCTCGCGATCGAAGTTTTCTTTCAACTGAATCTAACATTCTCATCTTTTTGCAGTGGAGAACTAGAACTCAGGGAGATGCTTGAGCTGAGCACTCGCTTCTTCTTGTAAATGTCGGATTTTCATAAATTTGGTGTCAGGATCTAACAAATTTCTTTGATTCAAGAAATCCGATGCTCGCAAAGGGAGGCTTCATCCGAGTAAGTAGATCCCTCGATAAGATGTTCGATACTGATCGAAAGAGCAAACAAGCTCATCGTAGCGATTGCTTCTAGCGATGTCCAACTTTCAACTACTGTTCAATTTTATCTTAGCTCAAGAGGCGAAAAAGGTGAATACGAACTCGAAAATCATGGATCGACTCTTCGATGATGATGAATATGAATTGATACGAAACACGCTTTGTCAATAGGGTCCCAAAGTCGCGAGGAAAGCGTTAATGAAAGCAGGTAATGTCTCAGAATTCCAAGACAAATTCAATTCCTCTCCACCTTTTGTTTTCGTTCATTTAGCTATTTCGACGGGTTTCATCAGTGTGTAACGTCAGGTTCCCCGACATGGAATGATCGTATTGCACGATGCATGCACATTATCCTAGCTAGCAAGTTTCGAGGGTCTTCTGACAATTTTACTTCGCCCTTCCCGAATATTAGTGACGTCACGGGCATAATCGTCGTGTCGACCAACCTAGCCTGATGTACTACTCGAGCTCGGACGGCAAACTCTTCTCCTTGAGTTTGAAAACTTAAGTTTTTCCCTGGTTTCCCTCAGGCCCGAAGATAGCCGAGAAGAAGAAACAGGACAAGGATAAGAAGTCCCATAAGAGGAGCAAGAAGAAGAGCAAGAGAGCGAAGAGGAAGCTTGAAAAGTTGGCGAAAAAGATCGCGAAGGACGGTAAGTTCACCTGGGCTCTCGTGCAGAAGCTCCGAGCGGATGACGAACTGCCGCCGAAAATCGAGAAAGCCTTCAACAAATACCTCAATGCCAAGGGTGAAGAAGATCTTGACTTCAGTAAGTCAGGTCGTTTTCCAAATTCTACAATGACGATTTTAGCATAGCAGGATTCGCATTCGAAATCCCTCCTCAAACTCCGAATTTATTCGCAGTGATGGCGCCCACATCCTACAAATCGAAGAAAGGCACAAGGAATAAGCAGACCGAAACGTCCAAACTGTCGAATGCTCGCGATTCTGGAGGATCGGATCGAAAGAAGAAGCGTGTCAAGAAACTGAAGAAGACCTATTACTACAAACTCACTGACTCACAGTCCTCGTACGAGGAATCTGAGGAAGCGACGCCGTCGGAGTAGTCGAGCGAGAAACCGACCTCCTGTCTGCCGACGACGAAGGGTGCGGGTCAGCCTGACATCAAGACAGCATCTAACAGATCGACGAAAAAAGCCGATTCTGCTCCGAAACCGAGGATAATCGACGATCCCACGTCCTTTCAGGAAACAATGAAACCAACCGTGGCTGCCTCTCCGGGAACTGGAGATTCCGAAGCCGAAGCCTTCTCGAAGTCGACGAAAGCATCAAAGAAGTCGAAAAACTCGAAAACTTCGAAAATTTCGAAAGCTTCTAAGGCTTCCAAGAATTCCATAGACTCGAAGAACTCGAAAGCTTCCAAAAATTCTGTGAAGCATTCGAAGGCTTCCAAAAACTCGAAAGCTTCCAAGGAATCTAAGGCTTCCAGAGCTTCCAAGGAATCGAAGGCTTCGAAAGCTTCCAAGGAATCGAAAGCTTCGAAAGCTTCCAAGGAATCGAAAGCTTCGAAAGCTTCCAAGGAATCGAAGGCTTCGAAAGCTTCCAAGGAATCGAAGGCTTCGAAAGCTTCCAAGGTATCGAAGGCTTCGAAAGCTTCCAAGGAATCGAAGGCTTCAAAAGCTTCCAAGGTATCGAAAGCTCCGAAAGTTCCCAACGAATCGAAGGCCTCAAAAGCTTCCAAGGTATCGAAAGCTCCGAAAGCTTCCAAGGAATCGAAGGCTTCAAAAGCTTCCAAGGAATCGAAGGCTTCAAAAGCTTCCAAGGAATCGAAGGCCTCGAAAGCTTCCAAGGAATCGAAAAATTTGAATCAGAAACAATCCGAGAAACGCGACAAATCTTCGATCAAAAACACTAAGAAGTCCAACGCCACGGAGAAGAAACCTAAATTAGAGAAACTGAAAGGGTCGGCCATATACGATAAGCGTGTCAGACGGTCCGACACAAGGTCCGGGCGTGGGGAAAGGTGCAGCGGAGGAAACAGGAATTCCTCAACGGTCATCCACGAACCGCCTTCGATAACAAAAGCCCCACAGTCAAAATCCAAAACTTCATCGACGAAAGCCAGATCCAAAGCCGATACCGCGTCGGAGGTGACACGGAGGGATTTCGTTGTCGCTTCGGCTTCCGAAGAATCTTTCAGGATGTCCGAAATCATGGTCCAGAACCCCGCAGACCCATTTCAAGAGAGCGTTGCCGACCACATCGGATCGGTTTCGGCGCGGAGCGCAGACGAACACTGTACAATTGAGGTAATTTGCGATCTAACGGAGTCATTTTGCTCTTTTTCGAAGATGAACTTGGTTCGAACCGCGATGTAAATCAACCTTTGATCCCGGTTTCCAGAATGACGCATCACAGTTCGAAAATGAACCACAAGAATTGGTTCCCAAGAGGAAGAGCAGCGCGAGAAAGCCGAACGAAAACGTTGGAGATAACCGACATCAAGCCCCTGGGAAGAGGAAACAGCTCAATAAATCTCAAGTTTCGAGTGGGAGTCGATCGAAACGCTAGGATGCTTCTCCGAATGAGGATGTGCTCATGAACTACGGAAACCTCAGGACCATCGGGCCAATCGATGCAAAATAAATCACAAAAAATTGACTCGAGCCTATCGTTTTTTATTCAATTCGCAATGGCATCAATAGATTCATTCATTTGAATTGAAATATTCAAACTATGCCATGAACAAGAAGGTCTGCGGCGATGGTTCGTCATCCAGAAGAGTGCCAAAATAGGCAAGAATCCGAGGCAATCAGTGAAACTGGGGCTCTGGGAGATGAGGCTATTCACTCATGAGAAGCAAATTCTTTCCAAACACTTCCCTCCCACTACGAGCGCAGAATCATTCCCCATTCCAACTTCACGGAGAATCAAGCAAACAACTGGAAGCAAGCTCTAGTTCTAGTTGGGCAGAGTGTGGCGAGGATACATAGATGACAAGGGACAGCCAGAAGGATGGAGTCGGAGTTGATTTCTTCCTAGCGGAACTCACCCGCCCCGTGGGAGAATGTCAGAGAATATCGGAATTCTTCGGCACCCCAAACAAATACAGCCAAGTTTTATTTCAAGCGTCTCATTTATTCCCTTCATTTCATCGAACTCTCGAATAGAAACTCTGGTCTGTTGTCGCGAAGGGAGCTTTTGAATCGTGAAAAGCTCCGAGCGATTCCTCCAAATGCGAACCATCTCCCTCAAGGGCCGTCCGTGATCGTTGTGGGTACCTCGGAGAGATGTGCGGATGTGGTGACGAGACCAGTTTGAACGGATGGATCGACGAAAATGATATCAAATGATTCCAGTTCGAATTTTCGCTAATTTCGAGTATTCCACCGCCTTTAGCCATGCCCCACAACGGGTGACGACAGGATTCGGAAATGAGAGGGAAGGATGGGTGAAGGTTTCCACTTGTGAGTCTTCGCGAAATGGATACTCGATAGCCAGTCTGGAAGTTCACGAGAGCGCTTCACTGAATAATAGCAGATCTGTTCTTCCGGAGATAAGCATATCAATATGATCGGTATTGTACAAGAAACTCTTGAATCGGTGCGCCGAAGCAGAAAAATTCACGAAATACAGATATCGGCCGAATGTGCATTTCATAGAATACCCAGTCTCACGTATCACAATGGATTTTCGAAGTTTGGGATAGAGATCTCTTGAAATTTGGTGGCCCTGAGAAGGGCCGTTTTTTTTGCCGAGCGAACTAGCTTAGGCGGCAGCTTTGTCGGTCTTCTTGGGGAGAAGAACAGCCTGGATGTTGGGCAAGACACCTCCCTGGGCGATGGTGACTCCTGAGAGAAGTTTGTTCAATTCTTCGTCGTTACGGATGGCCAACTGAAGATGACGGGGGATGATTCTGGTCTTCTTGTTGTCACGAGCGGCGTTTCCTGCCAACTCGAGAACTTCAGCAGCCAGGTACTCAAGCACGGCGGCGAGGTACACGGGAGCTCCGGCACCAACACGCTCGGCGTAGTTTCCCTTGCGGAGGAGACGATGGATACGACCGACGGGGAACTGAAGTCCCGCACGAGAAGAACGAGTCTTCGCCTTCGACTTTGCCTTTCCTCCCTTTCCGCGTCCAGACATGATGATACTTTCGTTGACAGAAGTGAACGAGTGAGCCTGACATGCACTCGCTGCCTCTTATAGCATCCGGCGAGGGCGATTCTGTCGGCGCTGAGGGTTCCCTCTCTCAAAGCGCGGAACTTTTGGCGCTGTTTTCGCCTCTCTCAAAACATTGAAATAGAGCGGCAGGTTCGATGTTCGTCACTCTCGTTTGAGCAACTGTTCAACGATGCCGCCTGCAGCGAGTGGAAAGGCTGTCAAGAAGGCCGGAAAGGCCCAGAAGAACGTCCGTGCCACCGACAAGAAGAAGAAGAAGCGCAGGAGGAAGGAGTCTTTCTCGATCTACATCTACAAGGTCCTGAAACAAGTTCACCCCGACACTGGTATTTCATCGAAGGCCATGTCGATCATGAACTCTTTCGTCAACGACATCTTCGAGCGCATCGCCGCCGAGGCTTCCCGTCTGTCCCACTACAACAAGAGGTCGACGATCACCTCTCGGGAAATCCAGACCGCTGTGAGGCTCCTTCTCCCCGGAGAGTTGGCCAAACACGCCGTCTCTGAAGGAACCAAGGCCGTCACCAAGTACACCTCCTCCAAGTAGACAATCGTCTTCACAAAAAAACGGCCCTTTTCAGGGCCACCAAAATTTACAAGATTGATCTCTCATGTTAAGTTTTCTTTCGTATTCGCGACTTCTATTCGCGTCCTTCCACTCCAAAACTAACTTCCCGCTCTTCCATAATTAGTTGAATAAATGCTAGTCCTCGTCTGATGCTAATCATTTGACAAACGGATTCTCTGGATGAAAACTTTGAGATAATCTTCGAGCTCGGTTCATTGGTACAATGCGAGACTGATAGGGAGATTCTAAAATGCGATATTCTGGGTTCAGCTCACGTCAGTGTTGCGCAAAAGATTCTTCGTCGAACATATCGACTCGTATGAGGAGATTCTCTCGCGACTCCATACCACCCCAATTCAACCGAATATTCCGTAGACGGAAATAAACTGAGTGTGTCACCCCTCTGACTGAATCTTCTGCGGACTCTCCTCCCCGTCATACTGGGGCTCGATTCGCGTCTACTCGACCTGAAACAGCGGATCACTGATTTTCCCCATTTATCCACGATCTGCCTGAAAAGAGCAAACCACATCGCCGCTCATTCTACAAAAAAACAACTTTTGGTAAATCTCGCGCTACTGAGTTCTCGAGCGAAGAGAGTTGTTCTCCAGTAGTATATCCCACAGTCAAAAACTCAAAATCATTCATCGTGAGCTTCTCTATCAAGCGAGGAGGATTCGAACCGAACATGCGAAGCGGGAGAACCTTGATTCCCGAATGCGATCTTAAAGAGAAGTTTCGAGAAGAAACCTTGAACTTGTCGTGTACATATCGCACGAGGAGGAAATACTTTGGGAACGGAAACGCGACTTTGAGCGGAATCGAAATGCTTTTTCCACTCTCATTCACTATCAATGACCATTAGCATGAGGTATATGATCTGTTAAGATTTGGTGGCCCTGAAAAGGGCCGTTTTTTTTTGTTCAGATGAACACGATGCTTAAGCACGTTCTCCTCGGATACGACGAGCCAGTTGGATGTCCTTGGGCATGATGGTGACACGCTTGGCGTGGATGGCGCACAAGTTGGTGTCTTCGAAGAGACCGACGAGGTAAGCCTCAGAGGCCTCCTGGAGGGCCATGACGGCAGAGCTCTGGAAACGGAGATCGGTCTTGAAGTCCTGAGCGATCTCACGAACGAGACGCTGGAAGGGCAACTTGCGGATCAGGAGTTCAGTCGACTTCTGGTAACGACGGATCTCACGAAGAGCGACGGTACCGGGCCTGTAACGATGAGGTTTCTTCACTCCACCGGTGGCCGGGGCGGACTTGCGAGCAGCCTTGGTGGCCAGCTGCTTACGCGGAGCCTTTCCTCCGGTGGACTTGCGAGCGGTTTGCTTCGTACGAGCCATGACGCTGAGTTTCTGACTCGAGAATCGAGAATATCGCGAAGAGCGCAGCGCGGGGGCTCTTATACTTTTGGAGCCGGGAGAGTCGCTCGAGTAGGAGGAGCTTCCGAGTGGTAGCCTACAGACGAGCAAGAGCTGAAACAATTTGAGTCGAAAAGATAGGAGAAGTTAATGAGGGAAAAAACACTTTCTTTTTGTTTGTTCGAGAAAACTGAGAATTCTATCTAATATTCAAGTTGCTCTCAAATTCCTTCTAAATCTGGAAATGAGTGCATTCCTCACACAAAGCGGAACACATCGTGATGTGGCTGTCCTCCTCTCCCTTTTCGACCGCTCCAAAGACGAGGCGGTGCTGAGGCAGCTGTTATAAGTCGGAGGCACCACGAGAACATCATTCTGTTTCTGATCTCGTTTGAAACATGTCTGGACGCGGAAAGGGAGGAAAAGGTCTTGGAAAGGGTGGCGCCAAGCGTCATCGTAAAGTTCTTCGTGACAACATCCAGGGTATCACCAAGCCCGCCATCCGTCGTTTGGCTCGTCGTGGTGGAGTGAAGCGAATCTCCGGTCTGATCTACGAAGAAACCCGAGGTGTCCTCAAGGTCTTCCTCGAGAACGTCATCCGTGACGCCGTCACCTACACCGAGCACGCCAAGAGGAAAACCGTCACCGCCATGGACGTCGTCTACGCTCTGAAGAGACAAGGACGCACCCTCTACGGTTTCGGAGGTTAAGCGACACTCGACGTTGTGTCACGCAAAAAAAAACGGCCCTTTTCAGGGCCACCAAACTTTAAAAGATCCAGCTCCCCTGGGCATGTTAGATGTTTTCATTCGCCGAACACGGTGTCTTGGAAAATGATTTGATTTTCGCATGTCTTAAAATCAAGACTGTCGGTCTGCGGGACAGCTTTCATTTTCCTCTCTGTGTCGTTCGTTCCATGATATCGATTCTAATCGTCCTATAAACGCGCATCGACCTGAGTTTCAGGGCGACATGTTCGCTTACCCCGACATAGGCGAAAGCAACGGAGCGGAATCGCTGGGTTTCGTCGAGCGATTCCACGCGTTTTCGTTCCCGATAACTTGTTAACTTGTTCTTAGATCATGAGGTTTTCGAAGCAGAATCGAGTTGTTCATGAGCCACGAATGTTTGGAGGATTTCCATCGATACTGAAATTCCAATATCCCCAGACCTCTCTATTGAAACCTTTAGAAGAACCATAAGTTCGTTTTTGCTTCGAAAATACGATGAGCTGCTGCCGCGAAAAATCGAAACTCGGGCCACGATTCTGGATGAATACTAGAGTGATTTCCTGCTAGGTTTCAGGGAGAAAGTGTCGAACATCGACCGAGGAAGCGTCTCGTTTCGCTGAACGACAACTGAAAGAATTTCAATCTATTAGCGTCTAGAGATTGGCGGAAGGTTCCTGGTTATCTTGTTGCTTAAGTCAAAGTTTGTGAACACGGCTCGAACGTTAAAATACCGGAATCTTCACTTCATCGTGTGGTTACTATATCTGACTACTACGACGAAAAGTCAAATAATAGGGATCAAAGTTCGGGTTCTAGAAAGAAATACATAGTTTGTTGGAAGACTGCTGAGCTAACGATCTTGTTGAATTTGGTGGCCCTGAAAAGGGCCGTTTTTTTTTATCGACGATCCGAGGAGCTTAGGCGGCAGCTTTGTCGGTCTTCTTGGGGAGAAGGACTGCCTGGATGTTGGGCAAGACACCTCCCTGGGCGATGGTGACTCCTGAGAGAAGTTTGTTCAATTCTTCGTCGTTACGGATGGCCAACTGAAGATGACGGGGGATGATTCTGGTCTTCTTGTTGTCACGAGCGGCGTTTCCTGCCAACTCGAGAACTTCAGCAGCCAGGTACTCAAGCACGGCGGCGAGGTACACGGGAGCTCCGGCACCAACACGCTCGGCGTAGTTTCCCTTGCGGAGGAGACGATGGATACGACCGACGGGGAACTGAAGTCCCGCACGAGAAGAACGAGTCTTCGCCTTCGACTTTGCCTTTCCTCCCTTTCCGCGTCCAGACATGATGATACTTTCGTTGACAGAAGTGAACGAGTGAGCCTGACATGCACTCGCTGCCTCTTATAGCATCCGGCGAGGGCGATTCTGTCGGCGCCGAGGGTTCCCTCTCTCAAAGCGCGGAACTTTTGGCGCTGTTTTCGCCTCCCTCAAAACATTGAAATAGAGCCGCAGGTTCGATGTTCGTCACTCTCGTTTGAGCAACTGTTGAACAATGCCGCCTGCTGCGAGTGGAAAGGCTGTCAAGAAGGCCGGAAAGGCTCAGAAGAACGTCCGTGCCACCGACAAGAAGAAGAAGAAGCGCAGGAGGAAGGAGTCTTTCTCGATCTACATCTACAAGGTGTTGAAACAAGTTCACCCCGACACTGGTATTTCATCGAAGGCCATGTCGATCATGAACTCTTTCGTCAACGACATCTTCGAGCGCATCGCCGCCGAGGCTTCCCGTCTGTCCCACTACAACAAGAGGTCGACGATCACCTCTCGGGAAATCCAGACCGCTGTGAGGCTCCTTCTCCCCGGAGAGTTGGCCAAACACGCCGTCTCTGAAGGAACCAAGGCCGTCACCAAGTACACCTCCTCCAAGTAGACAGTCGTCTTCACAAAAAAACGGCCCTTTTCAGGGCCACCAAAATTTACAAGATTGATCTCTCATGTTAAGTTTTCTTTCGTATTCGCGACTTCTATTCGCGTCCTTCCACTCCAAAACTAACTTCCCGCTCTTCCATAATTAGTTGAATAAATGCTAGTCCTCGTCTGATGCTAATCATTTGACAAACGGATTCTCTGGATGAAAACTTTGAGATAATCTTCGAGCTCGGTTCATTGGTACAATGCGAGACTGATAGGGAGATTCTAAAATGCGATATTCTGGGTTCAGCTCACGTCAGTGTTGCGCAAAAGATTCTTCGTCGAACATATCGACTCGTATGAGGAGATTCTCTCGCGACTCCATACCACCCCAATTCAACCGAATATTCCGTAGACGGAAATAAACTGAGTGTGTCACCCCTCTGACTGAATCTTCTGCGGACTCTCCTCCCCGTCATACTGGGGCTCGATTCGCGTCTACTCGACCTGAAACAGCGGATCACTGATTTTCCCCATTTATCCACGATCTGCCTGAAAAGAGCAAACCACATCGCCGCTCATTCTACAAAAAAACAACTTTTGGTAAATCTCGCGCTACTGAGTTCTCGAGCGAAGAGAGTTGTTCTCCAGTAGTATATCCCACAGTCAAAAACTCAAAATCATTCATCGTGAGCTTCTCTATCAAGCGAGGAGGATTCGAACCGAACATGCGAAGCGGGAGAACCTTGATTCCCGAATGCGATCTTAAAGAGAAGTTTCGAGAAGAAACCTTGAACTTGTCGTGTACATATCGCACGAGGAGGAAATACTTTGGGAACGGAAACGCGACTTTGAGCGGAATCGAAATGCTTTTTCCACTCTCATTCACTATCAATGACCATTAGCATGAGGTATATGATCTGTTAAGATTTGGTGGCCCTGAAAAGGGCCGTTTTTTTTTGTTCAGATGAACACGATGCTTAAGCACGTTCTCCTCGGATACGACGAGCCAGTTGGATGTCCTTGGGCATGATGGTGACACGCTTGGCGTGGATGGCGCACAAGTTGGTGTCTTCGAAGAGACCGACGAGGTAAGCCTCAGAGGCCTCCTGGAGGGCCATGACGGCAGAGCTCTGGAAACGGAGATCGGTCTTGAAGTCCTGAGCGATCTCACGAACGAGACGCTGGAAGGGCAACTTGCGGATCAGGAGTTCAGTCGACTTCTGGTAACGACGGATCTCACGAAGAGCGACGGTACCGGGCCTGTAACGATGAGGTTTCTTCACTCCACCGGTGGCCGGGGCGGACTTGCGAGCAGCCTTGGTGGCCAGCTGCTTACGCGGAGCCTTTCCTCCGGTGGACTTGCGAGCGGTTTGCTTCGTACGAGCCATGACGCTGAGTTTCTGACTCGAGAATCGAGAATATCGCGAAGAGCGCAGCGCGGGGGCTCTTATACTTTTGGAGCCGGGAGAGTCGCTCGAGTAGGAGGAGCTTCCGAGTGGTAGCCTACAGACGAGCAAGAGCTGAAACAATTTGAGTCGAAAAGATAGGAGAAGTTAATGAGGGAAAAAACACTTTCTTTTTGTTTGTTCGAGAAAACTGAGAATTCTATCTAATATTCAAGTTGCTCTCAAATTCCTTCTAAATCTGGAAATGAGTGCATTCCTCACACAAAGCGGAACACATCGTGATGTGGCTGTCCTCCTCTCCCTTTTCGACCGCTCCAAAGACGAGGCGGTGCTGAGGCAGCTGTTATAAGTCGGAGGCACCACGAGAACATCATTCTGTTTCTGATCTCGTTTGAAACATGTCTGGACGCGGAAAGGGAGGAAAAGGTCTTGGAAAGGGTGGCGCCAAGCGTCATCGTAAAGTTCTTCGTGACAACATCCAGGGTATCACCAAGCCCGCCATCCGTCGTTTGGCTCGTCGTGGTGGAGTGAAGCGAATCTCCGGTCTGATCTACGAAGAAACCCGAGGTGTCCTCAAGGTCTTCCTCGAGAACGTCATCCGTGACGCCGTCACCTACACCGAGCACGCCAAGAGGAAAACCGTCACCGCCATGGACGTCGTCTACGCCCTGAAGAGACAAGGACGCACCCTCTACGGTTTCGGAGGCTAAACATTCATCGCCCATTCGACTCGTCGAAAAAAAACGGCCCTTTTCAGGGCCACTCAAAGCAACAAGATTCAGCCCTCTTCTGCAATATGTCATTCATTCAATGCTTACACCTGGCGTCTATTTTTGAGCTCCGATGTAGATCTATATTTTTCTCATTCAGTTTTCAGTATTTTCTCTGTGCGGCTATTCTGCTTTCGGGCCGCGCGTGAGTTTTCTGGAGCCTGTCGATCTGGTCGAGGGAAGCTTGAATTCAGCGGTGCCGATATGAGCTTTGAAATTTTCGTATTCTCATTCCGTCTCATTGTCAGATGGTTTTCGTTCATTTCTAGCTTGAAAACAATGACCTCAAGATTTATTCAGAGTCTTTTTTTGAAGAAGTCGCTTACGTTTCCCGCGAAGGCAAAGCAGTTATCCAAAACAGTCGCTTCAGAACGACGAGGCGTAACAGCAGAGCTTCGGATTTCCCAAACATGTCCTCTACCGGTGCTTTCTTCTGGTTTCGCAGTGTTTCGCAAATATTTCCGGTTTTGCGGTGTTTCGAAAAGAAGTCATCAAGAGAGCTCTCCGCGACGTGAACTAGACTTTCAAAGACATTCTGGAAGTTATGTTCCGGATCTCGGTCTATTTTCGAGTTCTCTTGCAAAGTCTGACTTCTTGAATAACGCCCCTTTCAAGAAGGGAGAGCACAAACGAGTATCTCGCCGACTTCTCTTTCTGAATTTCCACGGCGGGCAGATGCTTCTTGATGGACTTCAAAAATGAAATGATCCGTGTGAAACTTTTTCCCGTGTCGGTAGGAGGGAAAAGAGTGAAGTCGTTGCCACCCACACCTGTCGTCATTCGATGGAAAACGTTCTTGAACACAGTTTTCGATCATGAATAGAATTACGGGAAAATCAAATTGTTCGTCTCAGAGATCGAGGGGAAATCGCTCTGACGGCGTTGGAGTCTCTGGTCGACGATCCTACTAGAAAAAGAGCTCCATCTAATCGCTAGGTTCACAGCTATTCCCAAAGCCATCACGAAACCGGAATCCCTATCGATTCCGATGGAAGCGCAGCTCGCGATAGTTCGTTCTGTCGAGTCAACTTCGAACGGGCTTCTCGCGACAGGATTCGATGAAGTGCTTGGCATTGACCCAGATTTCAACCCGCTTAAGAGATTCTAGGAAGGAACTCGGAAGATCACCTTAAGTCCCGAGCATAAGGAATGCCGTCGAAAATTTACGGTCAGATAGATGTCATGAGTTAATCCTCGAATGTCATCTCAACATCCAGTTCAACCCCGACCAACCTTACTAGTGATAGAATAGATTGGTAATGCAGCGATTACGCGAGAGTTTCAGGTGTTTCCTCTCTCGAATCACCGTGAATGTCGACTTTGTTTTCGGTTCCCACTGTGATGTCCGTCAGATCCATGTTCGGTTCTCAGCGAAAAAATGTCAGGGTAAGTCGAGGCTCTACATATCAGTGATCATTTGCCTATCCCGTATTCTCGAGATTCAGACTTCATCAGCCAAAATGACCGAGGTAATGAACAGCCGCCGCAGGAACTTCGGAAACCAAAAAATGCTTCGTTAATTCCTTCAAACGCATCTCCAATGCAGAACCCGAATGATAGATTTACCAAACGAGTCTCTGTAACCCTGAATTCATTGATCTCGTGAATCTCGGTGACCCGAGAAGTGACCATCTCTGGTCATGGATGTCGAATTACAACTTTGGGAACACCTAGACGCCTTGTTTGGTAACTTCTTATCGATTTCCAAGTTATTCTCAAGCTAGAGGATTAAGGTATGCCACGCGGGGGAATTATGACCAGCGTATAACGATTTGAAACGCAAGCGTCGTCTATGATCAAAGGAACAGGTTTGGTCGATCGGATCGATTTCTTGAGGTCTAGATGTGTCTCCAGGCTCACGTCTGAAGAGACACCCGGACGGGGATACAGGAAGCATTCGATGATCTCGGAACAGACATTTCGATTGAGCCAGAGAAACGATCTTTCCCGACTTGAATCGATTAGATGGATCGCACGAGATGGAAAACATGGCCCGCAGATGTGTGTAACCTTATGACTCGTGATCGAGGACATGCAATCCAGCATGCTCTCGAGAAACTTGTTTCTCAAGACAACCATCCTGATCCTCGATGTGAATTCAGCTGGATAATGCTGGATGAATGGGAAAGAGAATATAATAGAGAAGCATACGATATTCGTCTCCTGGAAGCCGAACTACAACTCCTACTCTGGAAAGTCTGTTCTTCTTGTTGCGACTAGATTTGAAAATTGAGCGTGGAAATGTGAAATGGTAATTGTTCGAATTCGGCGAAAAACTGCGGACTGTCGGGAAATCATCTCTGACTGAGCCGAAAGGTCCGACTTTAGAGTTGCAATAACGACTCATTTGAATCAATCAAACAAAAAACACATCGGACTGCTGTCTTTGAAGCACGAAACGAAACGGTGCTCTGCTCTATTTTAGGTACTCAATTAAATTTACAGATCGGTCAATGACAAAATGACTCGAATATGAAGATTTCCACCAGATGTACAAGTATATCAAATCCGAATACGCAAATCGTGTTCACAACCACCATCGGTAGACTCGTTCCTTCTTCAACTACAGACGCACGTCACACGAGACAACCAGCACGTCGGAGAGAAGAAACTCGTCAGAGTCATGACTTGCACGAACCACACGGATCTCCTTGATGGAATTTTTTGTCTGATTATGGAGAATCCTTCCTTATAGAAACTTGAGATTATATGCCTACAGCATCACCCGGCTGAACATGAAAGACATGAACGTCGTTTTGGTCGCAACTTCTTCGCAGCGAGCAATGACGTTGCTTATTCAGCCTCGAACGATTGCTTGATTTGATCGTTTCTGATTCTGTAAGAACGAATCAAGCGCGTTCGCCTCGGATGCGACGAGCGATTTGAATGTCGTTGGGCATTAAGGTGATACGCTTGCCGTGGATGGCGCACAAGTTGCTGTCTTCGAAGAGACCGACGAGGAACGCCTCAGAGGCCTCCAAGAGGGCCATGACGGCAGAGCTCTGGAAACGGAGATCGGTCTTGAAGTCCCGAGCGATCTCACGAACGAGACGCTGGAAGGGCAATCTGCGAATCAGAGGTCCAGTCGATTTCTGGTAACGACGGATCTCACGAAGAGCGACGGTACCGGGCCTGTAACGATGAGGTTTCTTCACTCCACCGGCGGCCGGGGCGGACTTTCGAGCAGTATTCTTGGCCAGCTGCTTTCGTGGAGCCTTTCCTCCGGTCGACTTGCGGGCGGTTTGCTTCTTACGAACCATGGCGAACACTCACAGTTAGGATTACACTTGTCGGCAAGCCACGTGCAACGCTTGAATGGATCCGTTAGAAACACGACTCGAAGGAATGCGTAGATTCTGTTGCCTAGTGCGCCCCCTGACGGCTCCTTCGTCGCGGGCTCACATTTGAATTCTCAACGTACACGTCGATTCCACAGTTCTCCGATATGCTGAAATCTTGAGGTCGAGATTGCAAAATGTTCGAAAACCTTAAATCGCGAGGGAGAGTGAAGTTTTCCTGGAGTCTCTGAGGTCATGATTTTGGGGAGAGAACGCATCGCAAAGATGACGCTAACTTCGTCGAATCACGTCGATGACATCATGAAACTTCGTTATTTTCTTGTGACTTGTTCGAATTCCAAACTCGCTACAGTGTCGGTTTCATCTGGCGTCGAACGTCACGCACATCATGTCAGGACGCGGCAAAGGAGGAAAAGGCCTCGGAAAGTGTCTCACCAGACGTCATCGAAAACTTCTCCGTGGTAGTATTCAAGGTATCACCAAGCCCACCATCCGTCGTTTGGCTCGTCGTGGTGGAGTGAAGCGAATCTCCGGTCTGATCTACGAAGAAACCCGAGGTGTCCTCAAGGTCTTCCTCGAGAACGTCATCCGTGACGCCGTCACCTACACCGAGCACGCCAAGAGGAAAACCGTCACCGCCATGGACGTCGTCCACGCCCTGAAGAGACAAGGACGCACCCTTTACGGTTTCGGAAAGTACTCTACGGGCATCGAGAAACGATCAACGAATAGCATTTCTCCTGTGAAGGTCCTAGAATCAGGAATGCAGCCCCTGTCGACGCAGCACTCGTGTTCGATAAACTGATTTCCTATATGGCATTTTTTCCGTTTCTATTCCAAACTGTTCATCGTACACATTGTTATACTTGACGCTTCTTGTTCCGAATAAATGCGAGGCGATGACTTTCGCCCCCTCCCAATCTCTGCTTTCCTTATTCTAGCTATCTCGAAAGATCGATTTGGAAAGCCGCGTTCCGTGGCTTCCGAGCGTTTACGTGGTGCTAGTGAGATCTTTCACAGAACTGAAGCTGAGATCGCATGCTTTCAGTACAGTATCTTCCGTCCAGAGACGGTAATGAAGGAATCCTCGATCCGCGGTTGATCGCTTCTCGCGCAAAACTCGTCGGAGTGGGAAAGGAACCCTGAGTCTTCCCATCGGCATTTGGAGTCCCAGGGAAGGCGTATCTACAAGCAACACTCTCAATTCACTCGTCTCCACCTCCATCGGGCACAAGCTGCTGACTCTTCAGGGCACTTGTTCCAATGTACAAAATCAGGGGCGCGGGCGTCGAAATCACACGTAGCCCTGGAGAAATAGAATTTCCCCTCTCTGACCTTGAGAGTCACTGAAATCTATGAAAACAGCAGATTTGAACTCCATTACCATGATTCTAAGTTCACCTCAGCCTTTGCTCCACTTCGGAACCTCTGATTTCACCTTATTCAACGCTTCCTGATGTTCAAATTGCAGCTGCAATCCGTGAATCCCTCCTCCTGTCTGTTATTTTGTGTGGTTCTGTTATTCCACTGTGGTTGAAACCGTATCCGCTCCGGTGGTCCTCCAAAGTATCCAAAACGCATGTCGATCTCGACATCAAGTTTCTCACGTCGAGTTTTGGGCATTGACGGGAGGCACAAAATATTTGTGTGATCCTTCATCGTCCGGGTAGGCAGATGTGTCACAGGAGTTTCAACAAAATCGGCGTGTTGCTGTCCGTGAGGTTCCCTTGTCAGTTGAAATGAGTGAATATTTGGAATATTTGGTAAGCCCTTGTGGAAACCTAGTGGTGCCAAAATAGAAAAGAGGGTGAGTCCAGGTCAGGGGTTCTGGATGAGCGCATTGACAGTAATCCTTGATTAATCCACGTTGATCGACAATAACTACACTAGCAGAGTAGTTCATGGACTTCTCGAGCCGGTACCCGTACACCAAGGGGGAGTTCAAGTCTGGTGAAGCCGTGGAAAGATGGCGCGCACTGATTATGATCTAAAATGAGACAAATTATCGATTGAGACGCATGGAGTCGGTTTTCAAGGAGTTGAATTTATTTTCTTATCTTTCGATGTCAACCCTCACAGAGGAATTGCGCTCGCTGCTCCAATCAACATGTGGAGATGTAACTTGAGCATAATTATCCGACGACAAATCAAACTGAAATTAAGGAACATTCTTTGTTTCACTCACATATCCTGAATGGAACCAAAGAATTCTCTCCGGGTAAGGAATGCTGATCGTTCTGATTCCTGCAGAATTTCGGCTAGCGGAGTTCTGCTACGACGAAAGTTAGCGAGCGAAGATATTCGACAGAATTACCAACAGATCCCTCAAGGGAAGACCTGTACTCCGAACTACGGATCTCCCTCTTCCCCATTTCACATCCAAAGAATCTCTTTGTAGTCAGACTCCTTTCAACTGTGTGAGAAACTAAAATGAGATGCTCCAGAGAATTTGAGTGTGATGACATCGATCTTCGAGAGGAGGTTGGCTCAAGTTTTGAAACCCGGGAACTCGCACTCCCGCCAGCTCCCTGCTGATTACCGCTGAGCGTTTTCTAAATTAAGTCGATGTCGCTCATTCGAATCTCTAGATTGCCTATGAATTCATGACCGCGGCTGTCGTCTGATTTCCCAAGTCGCTCGAGAAATGATGAAGTCGATTGGAGGAGTTTCATTCATTAGAATATCGAGCGTTAACGAGGGAAAATACCATGTCTTGATTTCCCCAGGTGGTTCTGAATGACTTCTCGCTTCGTTGGAGAGAGGGACCCTCGATCGAGAGATCCCTCGCCTAGTTCCTTCGAACCTTGAGAGATAACAAGCCACTGACGAGTCATCAACCTTCCTTCGTTGATGCAGACGCGACAACCACAGACTCTTCCTCGTTTGGCGAAAGAGGTTCATCGATTGTCTTCTCGTCACAATTAATCGCTCGAACAGTGATTTCCCGAGTGTACTTCGGCTGTAAAGTGACTCAGTGACTCGCGGCATAAAGTTTCGGATTCTCTATTCTGTCTGTGCTGATTCCAGGTTTCCAACAGGGGCCTCGTTTGACCCTATGTGCGATCTTTGACTTTGGTCACGACAATTTGTGCGTGTATTTTGTGCTTTCAAGCTTTATCATCATGCGCGCTTCTCGGCTGGACGTTGTGACGGCACTGATCTCGACTTCTGTCGTGATGTCCGCGCTCACAACTTGGACTCCGGAGAATCAAATCGAGAAATTCGCGGAGTTGAAAGGAATAAGAATCGAAAAACTTCTTGTGGTAGACATCACAGGCGTTCTCCAAGAATTCCAGATCCGTCCCATGACGAGCCTGCTCCTCGCAGAACCCGAACATTCAATCGCATTTGAGGATTTTAGTTCAGATCAACCGTTCCGAAAAAGACCAAGCATCGTCAACTACGAATCTGTCGGACCTTGGTTCTTGAACGCCATGGCCGCCCCTCAGTTTATCGTCATAGTCTCGAAGTCGATCCCCAAGAAAAAAAGCGCGATAATGGATATTTTTCAAAACATTCGCCACAAATGCATCGCTAACTTCATGTATGGCGCTCAGGCCAAAATTCTCATCGTGCCCACCTCGCGAGCACTCTCCACATTTTGGCAGAAAAGAAACGATGTGAAATTCTTTTGCTACAAAGGCGACGCGATTGTTTCTTGGCCAGTATACGAACTAAATGACGATCCAGCAAAATGTTTGGAGGCAGAAGAGGTTCGCGTTACTTTTGGCATCGACTCAAGCATTTCTGCAGCTCTGACACAGAATCTCGATGTTCACTTGTTCCTCCGAATGAACGGTTCACGGAGAGATATCACAACTTCGCTTATTCCCATAGACTTATTCTCTACATCGATTCAGGACCCGATCTTTCATCACACGGCTATGAACAACTTTGTTGACATCGGCTACTTCACTGAGTGTTATACCGTGTTAAAAATGAAGAAGAGAAATATTTACGATCTTTTGAAGCCATTCTCGTTGGCAACTTGGATGATCTTCGCGCAAACTCTCTTCACTATCAGCGTCATCGTCAAAGTCACTGAGCGTGCCGCATTCCTGACGGTTCTCGGCTCGATATCTTTCAATTTCATAGGAATGACCGCCATCTACTTCAAAGGTACGAGGAACTCCAACCTCGTTGCTTGTTCAGTAGCACTGTTCATGAATTTCCTCATTGGTAATGTTTATAACAATGTATTCCTGACGAATTTTTTGGATCCCGCCGAACCTGTTGTGTTTGAGAGGTTTGTCCAATGTCAGTTTAATCCTGCGTGCTCAAATCCGGCTCTCACGATCGGTAGCATGAGTATGAGTAAATTAGCTTTCTGTGGTCTGGGCAGAGCGCATTTGTCTAAGATGAATGTGAATTTGGTAAGGGTCAGTTTCAGCTACATTCCTCCCGTTAAACAGTGGCAGCCAGCTTCGTATGGAAATAAGGAATACGGCCATGGTCTATTTGCGAAGTTTAATGGTGATCACGTGAGCAACTATCCGAGGTTCTTGGTCATGACGAGTCTGCATGCGCGTTCTTTGATTCAGAAAAATGTGTTCTTCAAACGGCTTTCCGAGCACGCCATTTTACGCTCACGCGCAAGAGAGTTAAGGCACGCGAGAAAGCCAACAGACTGGGGGCGGGAGAAAACAGCCCGCCTCATAGATCGTTATGCTGAGAAAAACTGGGACGTACAGAACGACTCAACATTATATCTGAAGCAGAATGCCCCCCAAGGTTGGTTCAACATACACCATCTGGTCACACTGATTCCAATCTTTGCGTTCTGCGCCTTCATCGGTTGGGTGATCCTTCTGCTTGAGAAATGACAGCCTACGTCAACGAAATATCCGGTACGACGGATGACGCTCCAAGAAAAGTTCAGAACGAGAATTCGTTTCGATTTCGTTCGTTACCGTCGTAGAGCTGTTCGATTGCGTCGCCTGTGGGCGTCGGTTCGTGTCTTGTGCCGGACTCATCATTCAGACCCCGATAGAGATAGAGCAGGGCTGTGGTTCGTGGAGAACAATTTAGAGGAGATAAGGGAAGAATTGATGTCTATAATCAATAAATATGGATCGAGTACCAAGCGGAGTGAAATTCGCTGCATGTGCTGAAGCGTGCCGCTCTTACCTTCCGTTTGGAGGTTAAATGTACTCCCTGACCAGTCATGGACCTGAGTAAGCTCAAGACGCGTTCACGGCCGGCCATGGCTCGGTTGTCACAGCAGGTTTCTCTTCCCTCGGATTTTTGAATGGAACTTCAACGAGAACAACGAAAACAACGAGAATATGTATCGAAATCCGATTATGTTCTCGTATTATCTTCTTGGCGCTCTGCGTAGAAGGCTCGCTGAAGGCACACTCAAGTAACGCTTCACACGTCGCCGAAATCGCGACGCTTAGCCTCATTGAAAAAGCTGGGTTTCGTCGAGTATTCGTCTTTTACATGCTATACCTTGAAAAACAGTCCAATTATACGAAAATTTTCTACCAGCCAAGCGGGCAGCAGACCTTCAGTTCGTAGAGCGTGAGTAGAAAGTACATGAATCGATGCCGAGGTCGAGGCTAGCTACTTCTAGCTCTTCAAGGCCGGTTCTCTATCGACTGAAACTTGCGTTTCCGCTAGCTCGCTCTTGATTACCGCTGAGCGTTTTCTAAATCAAGTCAAGTCGTTCATTCGACACTCCGGATTGCTTATGAATTCATGATCGCGGTTGTGGCTGTCGTCTCGTGTCTCGAGAGAAATGATGTCGATTGTAGGAGTTCCCCTCATCAGAATATCGACTGTTAACGAGGGGCTTCATTTCCCTAGGTAGTTCTGGATGTCTTCTTAGTTCGCTGCGAGAGATCCTTTTCTTAGTTTCTTTGGATCTTGAGAAAGAACAAGTCACTTACGAATCATAAACCTACCTCCGTTGACGCTCACTATCTCGGTCGGTGAAGTCAGACATCAATTGTTTCTCGTCATTATGATTCGCTCGAGCAGGAAAGCAGAACCATGATCTCCCGAGTGCAACTTAGCTGTGAACTGATTCGGTCCAAAGTGGCATGAAACTGGCTCTTTCCCTCTGTCCGTGTTTTTTCTCAACTTCCGACAGGGCCTCCATCCGACGCACCGAATTGTGATCTCCCGTTCGAATGTTGGCGATTTTGACCCGTATTTTGTGCAACCGAAGCTCACTCATTATGCGCTCTTTTTGGCTGGAAGTTATGTCGGCACTGATCTCGACCGCTGTAGTGATCTCCGCGCTCACAGCTTGGACTCCGGAAAATCAAATCGAGAAACTCGCTGAGCTGAAAGGAATAAGACTTGAGAAACTCCTTGTGGTAGACATAACAGGCGTTCTCCAAGAATTCCAAATCCGCCCCATGACGAGCCTGCTACTCGCGGAACCAGAACATTCAATCGCATTCGAAGATTTTAGTTCAGATCCACCGCTCCGAAAAAGACCAAGCATCGTCAACTTCGAATCTGTCGGACCTTGGTTCTTGAACGCCATGGCCGCCCCTCAGTTTATCGTCATAGTCTCGAAGCCGATCGCTGGTGAAAAAGGAGCGAGAATAGATGTTTATCAGAACATTCGCCACAAATGCATCGCTAACTTCATCTATGGCGCTCAGGTCAAATTGCCCAATGTGCCCACCTCTCTAGCACTTTCCACATTTTGGCGGAAAGGAAACAATACGGAGTTCTTTTGCTACAACGGGGACGCGATTGTTTCTTGGCCAGAATACAAACTGAATGAGGATCCAGTAAAATGTCTGGAAACAGAAAAAGTACTCGTCACTTTCGGCATAGAATCACGCAGTTCTGCATCTCTGACGCAGAATCATGCCGTTCACTTATTTCTCCGAATGAACAACTCACGAAAGGATTTTCCATCCTCTCTTGTTCCCATAAACTTATTCTCATCATCGATTCACGACCCGATCTTTCATCACACGGCTATAAACAACATTGTTGACATCGGTTATTTCACTGAGTGTTATACCGTGTTAAAAATGAAGAGAAATATTTACAATTTTTTGAAGCCATTCTCGCAGACAACTTGGATGATCTTCGCGTTAACTATGTTCACTATTAGCGTCATCGTCAAAGTCACCGAGCGTGCCTCATTGCTCACAGTTCTCGGCTCGATATCTTTCAATTTCATAGGAATGAGCCCCATCGATCTCAAGGGAAACAGTCGCTCGAATCTCGTGCCCTGTGCAATGGCACTGTTCATGAATTTCTTCGTAGGTAATATTTATAGGAATGTGTTCTTGTCGAATCTTCTGGACTTCACTGAGCCTGCTGAGGTTTCGCGTTTTGTGCAATGTCACGAAGATCTTCTATGCTCTAATCCAGTCACAGCGGTCATAAGAATGCATTATCAAGAGTCAGCCTTTTGTGGTCTGAGCCGTGCGGAGTTGTCTGAAATCACCGTTAATTTACATAGAGTCGGTTTCCGTTACAAGCCTCCCCCTATGAAGTTCCAGAACTTACTGTATGGGATCAGGGAATACGGCCATGGTCTATTTCTGAAGTTCAATGGTGTTAGTCTGAGAAAATATCCGAAGTTCCCGGTCTTTTGGGGCCTCCATGTGCGGACTTTGATTCAGAGAAATGTGTTCTTCAGAAGAATCTTCGAGCACGCGATTATACCCCCGGGCGCGAGGCGCTTACGACTGTCGCACCCGCAAAAGTCACTAGATCTGGGACATCGGTCAAAAGATGCAGTGGCTCGCCTTCTTGATCGACAAGCTGAGACACTTTTACATCCGGAAAATAATACGAAAGTATATCAACGTCGGGATACTTTCCCAGGTTGGTTCAACATACAGCATCTGGAGGCACTGCTTCCTATGTTTTTCTTCTGTGTCATGACGAGTTCAGTGATCCTTCTGCTAGAGAAAAGACAGCCTCGCTCAAGGTCCGGCACAGCGGATGACCCTCCGAGAGAAGTTCAGAATGAGTACTCCGATTCAGACACTCAGAACTGTAGAGCGATTAGGGAGCTCTTGAATCATCCTGGAGAAGCCTGATTGAATGGAAATGTAGACTGGAATTATAGTTCACGAATAGCCAACTCGGAATCAGAGGCGTAGTTAGGATAAACTGCGCCCGGGGCGAGCAAGCGCGAATGCGCGCCTTCCCCCTTCCCTCGTGCATTGAGAAGTATGAAAGCTCAGAGGTCTCGAATAAGATTGCTTTGATTACGACATGAATTGCTGGACTCATTTATATTTATTCAAATAAATATCTCAGATATTAGTTGTTCATAATCCACGATTGCCAATGCTTGCAAGAGGGCACTCGAGGATCAGTAGTGCTTCTTTCGTGCTTTCTTGGAGGCGAAACTTTCAATTGGAACATCGGAGTCAGTTCTCTCTCGAATTATCCCTGTCTTCGAATAGAAGATAGAGGGTCCGCCCCGGTATCACGAGGGCTCGCGACGCTACTGATTATGGATGAGATTGTGGAGAACACGTGTTTTAGATGCGGCAATGGGACGGTTCTCACTAAGTTCGCCCATTGCTTGTGGAGCATTTTCTTGGCATTCTGTTCCGATCTCTAAAGTCAGGAAATACTGGTCATTATCGTCCATAATTTGACTTTTTTCGTTCTGTGGATACTTCTCGGCTGGAATTCATCACTCGAGCCGCCAGAAACTCCTGGCGGTCGCAGTCGTCACCTCAAAAATCTTCGTGCTGGTTGCCGGCCGAATTATTTGACATTTACCGGTACGACCAGATTAGAAGACAAATCTTTGAAGTGAGGAAACTTCAAATCGACGCTGGAACCGTACTGGTTAGAGTTGACAGTGGTCTCCACAGACAGAGACCGCCTCTTGCCCCGAACATGTACACACAGAATGAATCTGGATGATTACTGCCTCTGGAATCATGAACAATTGTTTTGTTTGAAAGCTGCTCTCCGTTGTGTCCTCGAATACGATCCTCCTCCATCTGACTACGAGTCCTCGATCGAATGAATTGGCGATAGCAACACTCACCATGAGGCAGCACCTCTCAAATGCTCCCCGTTAGAAATTCTTCCAGGTCTATCTGAAAGTTCTCCGAGATCTATTCGAATATCAGGCACGCGAAATGAGACTCGAAACTTCTCATAGGGGTCATCGGATCCGGAGTCCGCCCTGAGCATCACGTCAGGTCGCTACGTCTTTGCCGAGGGATTTCAGTGAGAAATCGTGAAGACTTTCATCTATCCAGAGTTCTCGATTGAAAAATGGGTGGTCTTTCTCCTATAATTCCGATACCTTGAATCGAAGAGATTCGTCGAATACGCCGTCGATCAGATTCATTGTTGGGTGAGCACTGTGAGCTTCTGGCCCTTCGTTCTATTGTCTGCTGCCAAGTCATAGCTCACATATGGGTAACTTGAAACTTTCTCACAGCGGGTCGGAATCGGCCTATCTATTTTGGGAAATATCAGAGTTTGCCGAGAGATTCTCACACCGGAATAGACATTATGGACGAAACGTGGGAGATCGAGACTTATTAAACCTTATCGCAGTGTGCACTTGATGCTCGGATCGTGTGATCTCGTAGAATTTGGTGGCCCTGAAAAGGGCCGTTTTTTTTTATCGACGATTCGAGGAGCTTAGGCAGCAGCCTTGTCGGTCTTCTTGGGTAGAAGGACAGCCTGGATGTTGGGCAAGACACCTCCCTGGGCGATGGTGACTCCTGAGAGAAGTTTGTTCAATTCTTCGTCGTTACGGATGGCCAACTGAAGATGACGGGGGATGATTCTGGTCTTCTTGTTGTCACGAGCGGCGTTTCCTGCCAACTCGAGAACTTCAGCAGCCAGGTACTCAAGCACGGCGGCGAGGTACACGGGAGCTCCGGCACCAACACGCTCGGCGTAGTTTCCCTTGCGGAGGAGACGATGGATACGACCGACGGGGAACTGAAGTCCCGCACGAGAAGAACGAGTCTTCGCCTTCGACTTTGCCTTTCCTCCCTTTCCGCGTCCAGACATGATGATACTTTCGTTGACAGAAGTGAACGAGTGAGCCTGACATGCACTCGCTGCCTCTTATAGCATCAGGCGAGGGCGATTCTGTCGGCGCTGAGGGTTCCCTCTCTCAAAGCGCGGAACTTTTGGCGCTGTTTTCGCCTCTCTCAAAACACTGAAATAGAGCGGCAGGTTCGATGTTCGTCACTCTCGTTTGAGCAACTGTTCAACGATGCCGCCTGCAGCGAGTGGAAAGGCTGTCAAGAAGGCCGGAAAGGCCCAGAAGAACGTCCGTGCCACCGACAAGAAGAAGAAGAAGCGCAGGAGGAAGGAGTCTTTCTCGATCTACATCTACAAGGTCCTGAAACAAGTTCACCCCGACACTGGTATTTCATCGAAGGCCATGTCGATCATGAACTCTTTCGTGAACGACATCTTCGAGCGCATCGCCGCCGAGGCTTCCCGTCTGTCCCACTACAACAAGAGGTCGACGATCACCTCTCGGGAAATCCAGACCGCTGTGAGGCTCCTTCTCCCCGGAGAGTTGGCCAAACACGCCGTCTCTGAAGGAACCAAGGCCGTC
Organism: Neoseiulus cucumeris; assembly: GCA_021527715.1. Taxonomy (NCBI): domain Eukaryota; kingdom Metazoa; phylum Arthropoda; class Arachnida; order Mesostigmata; family Phytoseiidae; genus Neoseiulus; species Neoseiulus cucumeris. The sequence continues at coordinate 817,389 of JAJSRV010000018.1, read as the reverse complement.
ACCAAGTACACCTCCTCCAAGTAGACAGTCGTCTACACCAAAAAAAAACGGCCCTTTTCAGGGCCACCAACTTCTGAAAGATCGATCTCTCATATTTAGTTATTTTTCTCATTCGCGAATTCTGTTCGCACCCTTCAACTCCGAAAATAAGTTCCCACTTCCCCATATTTGATTAAATAAATGCTCGTCCGATGCCAATCATTTGACAGATCAGATACCACAAAGAAGTTCTAGAAGATAGATGCTACTAGGTAACCCCGAAACTCAACAGAATGTTTCGTCGCCCGAGATGACCTGAGTGTGTCATCTTTCTGAACAATGCTTCCGCGGGCGTCGCGTTTTCGTCATACTGGGACTCGATTCGCGTCTACTCGACGAGAAATTCCGGTGAATGACTGATTCTCTCCACCTGCGATCCCTGAAAAGAGCCAGTCTGAAGAGAAAAACTGTGGTAAATCTCGCGCCGTTGACTTTTCGAGCGAGAAAAGTTCTGCTTCGGCGGTGATCCTAGAATCAGTGATCAAGAACTCGAAATTTATGATCATGAGCTCCTCCCCCGAAGCGGCGAGAATAGAAGCCTCGAGAAGAAACCCTCATTTCTCATCCCTCGAAACCTGCAATGCTCATCCTACTCTTATTTCCTAAATTCACTTTCAATGACCATCAGCATGGGGTATATGATCTGTTAAGATTTGGTGGCCCTGAAAAGGGCCGTTTTTTTTGTTCAGACGAACGTGATGCTCAAGCGCGTTCTCCTCGGATACGACGAGCCAGTTGGATGTCCTTGGGCATGATGGTGACACGCTTGGCGTGGATGGCGCACAAGTTGGTGTCTTCGAAGAGACCGACGAGGTAAGCCTCAGAGGCCTCCTGGAGGGCCATGACGGCAGAGCTCTGGAAACGGAGATCGGTCTTGAAGTCCTGAGCGATCTCACGAACGAGACGCTGGAAGGGCAACTTGCGGATCAGGAGTTCAGTCGACTTCTGGTAACGACGGATCTCACGAAGAGCGACGGTACCGGGCCTGTAACGATGAGGTTTCTTCACTCCACCGGTGGCCGGGGCGGACTTGCGAGCAGCCTTGGTGGCCAGCTGCTTACGCGGAGCCTTTCCTCCGGTGGATTTACGAGCGGTTTGCTTCGTACGAGCCATCGTGACGTGCTGAGAGTGAACTCAATTTTGAATCGGCTGTATGCAGGCGAACGCCTCTTATAGCGGAATGAGCGGGAAAGCCGCCGCGTCGAAAGCGCCATCTGGTGACGGCTTTTTCAACTAGAGAAGGGTGGAAAACAGAAACAACCGTGAACATAGGCTGAACTCAGCGACTTCCGAGCCCAGGCGGAAATCATCGTTGCCTTGTGACGATGGGCACTTATCCGGGGGGAATGCGAATATAAACCGGGGTCAATATCGACGAAGACTGAATTCTAATAACTTCCTTATCAAAAACATATCCTTTCGATCGAACATATAAGCTTCGCATCAAGTCTATGTGGGTCTCACGACATCAATGACAATCATCGTTTTGAACCGACAGGTAGGTGCTGTCCTCTTCAAATCAGTGGAGAAACTGCGGGAAATCCGAGAGCTCGCAATGGATTCGGCGAATGCTCCTCGAAGATGGTATCGCGAACTGTTACCGATACATTATGGAGTTCTCTGGCGGGTTTGTGTACGAATCAACGAATCAGATTGAATTGATGAAACGACTGAACTCGAAGGAACAGCTTCGATAGGATTACGAATGCCTCATTATGAGCTTTGGAGCAAATCTCCGGAGGTTTTGCTGGAGAAGAACTTGTCACAATTATCGCCGAGACAATCTCAACAATCAACAATCCTCCCAGCTTCGCGCGGTGTGGGCAAGCGACTTTGAGGCTCAAGCATTCGGACATTAGGTAGAAGAATACAACTGGAAACGTCTGTCAGTCGCGTTTGTTCAATCGGGGCGTCGTTCTCAGCCCAACGGTCACTCGAATAATTTGAATCCGATCACGTGACCGCCAGTGGATTCGGCGTCTCTTACCCTCTCCACTGAGCGACGCCTCAAGCGGAGGTGCTCTAGCAGGCTATATAAACGGTGATCAGCTGCCGGAGATCATTCTGTTTCTGAACTCGAACGAAACATGTCTGGACGCGGCAAGGGAGGAAAAGGTCTTGGAAAGGGTGGCGCCAAGCGTCATCGTAAAGTTCTTCGTGACAACATCCAGGGTATCACCAAGCCCGCCATCCGTCGTTTGGCTCGTCGTGGTGGAGTGAAGCGAATCTCCGGTCTGATCTACGAAGAAACCCGAGGTGTCCTCAAGGTCTTCCTCGAGAACGTCATCCGTGACGCCGTCACCTACACCGAGCACGCCAAGAGGAAAACCGTCACCGCCATGGACGTCGTCTACGCCCTGAAGCGTCAAGGACGCACTCTCTACGGTTTCGGAGGCTAAATCATCATCGATTTTGACGCGGTCAACAAAAAAAACGGCCCTTTTCAGGGCCACCAAACATTACAAGATGCGGCTTCTCTCAGTTTGCTGTTGATATTCTGTCCCCCGAAAATTCTTCTCTTAGCATTCCAATCTTGATGTAGTGCTTCACTAGGGTGGTGGTCGCACTCATCACTCGATTCGTCGATCCTCTCCGTCCCCGGTCTTTTATTCCTGGACGTGTGATCGTCTTTGTTCAGTATTCAAGAAGCGGGATCGTTTGTCTCCACAGCATTTCACGGCAGTCTTTTGGCACTCCAAGAAGTGAGTTCGCGTTCTTTGAGGTACTTCACCCGCACCCCACCGAAGGCAGCGTAAGCTGTAAATCTCCGTGTCCAACTCGCATGAAGTTCTGAATAAAAGCCTAGCACTATGATGTGACTCATTTCGCAAGCACAGCTCAAACTATCGGATCGATTGATCAGAGGTCGACGACCTTTAGTGAAAACTACCTATTAACTAGATTCACGATGGAAAGATGGAGCGGATTGAACCGAAAAATTCACGAAAACGGCGTGAAGATTAGATCCCTCAGACTGTTCTAAAGATGAACAGCTGGAGTAGAAATTCACATTTTGAAGTAACAGTCTATTTTATCATTCATAATTTCTCTTCTCATGACTATTGAGAGATAGATCTTGTGGATATTGGTGGCCCTGAAAAGGGCCGTTTTTTTTTGTTCGCTGAGTGTAGCTAATTAGGCAGCGGCTTTGTCGGTCTTCTTGGGTAGAAGGACAGCCTGGATGTTGGGCAAGACACCTCCCTGGGCGATGGTGACTCCTGAGAGAAGTTTGTTCAATTCTTCGTCGTTACGGATGGCCAACTGAAGATGACGGGGGATGATTCTGGTCTTCTTGTTGTCACGAGCGGCGTTTCCTGCCAACTCGAGAACTTCAGCAGCCAGGTACTCAAGCACGGCGGCGAGGTACACGGGAGCTCCGGCACCAACACGCTCGGCGTAGTTTCCCTTGCGGAGGAGACGATGGATACGACCGACGGGGAACTGAAGTCCCGCACGAGAAGAACGAGTCTTCGCCTTCGACTTTGCCTTTCCTCCCTTTCCGCGACCAGACATGATGATACTTTCCTTGACAGAAGTGAACGAGTGAGCCTGACATGCACTCGCTGCCTCTTATAGCATGCGGCGAGGGCGATTCTGTCGGCGCCGAGGGTTCCCTCTCCCAAAGCGCGGCACTTTTGGCGCTGTTTCCGCCTCCCTCAAAACATTGAAATAGAGCGGCAAGTTCAATGTTCGTCACTCTCGTTTGAGCAACTGTTCAACGATGCCGCCTGCAGCGAGTGGAAAGGCTGTCAAGAAGGCCGGAAAGGCCCAGAAGAACGTCCGTGCCACCGACAAGAAGAAGAAGAAGCGCAGGAGGAAGGAGTCTTTCTCGATCTACATCTACAAGGTCCTGAAACAAGTTCACCCCGACACTGGTATTTCATCGAAGGCCATGTCGATCATGAACTCTTTCGTGAACGACATCTTCGAGCGCATCGCCGCCGAGGCTTCCCGTCTGTCCCACTACAACAAGAGGTCGACGATCACCTCTCGGGAAATCCAGACCGCTGTGAGGCTCCTTCTCCCCGGAGAGTTGGCCAAACACGCCGTCTCTGAAGGAACCAAGGCCGTCACCAAGTACACCTCCTCCAAGTAGACACTCGTCTACACCAGAAAAAAACGGCCCTTTTCAGGGCCACCAACTTCTGAAAGATCGATCTCTCACATTGGGCTCATTCATACAAAATCATTTGATGGTATTTGCACGTTTTGAGACAGTCAATCTCTAAATCTGAGACTCGAGTTTGTCGAAGTTTGAGCGTCTAAACCGCAGCGAAGTTTCAGCAAGCAATCCCGTGATGAAGTATAGACAACGGCTCCCTTTGCCAGTTAAACTGCCCGACATAATCATAAATCACACAATCACAGCACAAAGCAACTTTTCGCGATTTCTCCATCGTATGCCGAAGCTAAGCTTTATTCGAAGTGATTTCTTAAGGCGATTGGAAGGTAGCACATTTATAACGAATTGGTAGAACCAGAGCTCGAGGCACGTTCTCCATCATGTTCAAGTCCCGTGACCTCGCAGGCCATTTGAGACAGGCGATCTTCTTCTTCGCGAAGCAAGCTTCCACGCGGCTACAGCCCATTTCGCCGAAAACCGACTTCGCCGAAAACCTAATTCGCTTCCATCATTGAAACTGATCATTGAACTGATTTGATTTGAACTGGTCATTTATTGACTGCTGGCGACCAAGGTCAGAATCTGGAAACTAAATCGAACGACCGCAAGTTGGATGTTGGAAGCTACCCCGCTAGATTCATGGTCACGATCCGCTTTTGGTCTTGGGTTGACTTTGCGGCGTCATCTTCCCGACACGAGATTGCGAAAAAGGAATGGAGAGATTGTTGAAAACATTGAATCCGGCGCCTCCACCACGAGTGGACGAAAAGCGCGATGGTTTTGTGATTTTCTCCACCGAGAGAAGCCTAGAATCCTCTTACTTCAACTTACTCAGGGATCGTACACTTACAGCTTCCAGCAGAATGATCGAAGTCGAGATTACGGTCAACAGATTTATTTCTTCCATTGGAAATATATATATATTTTATTCAATGTCACCAATAGGTATTATTTTCATGATTATGTTATCACACTGCAAATCTCATTAAGTTCTTTTACTCTCTTCGAGCAAGCGTGGGAAGACTCGGGCATAACTGGCAGACTTCCTGGTGGTAAAGTGGGCACGGTTCCTGACAATATTTACATCGGCAGGACTCTTGCGGGTCGTGAGGTCCAGGTTTATGGCAGAGGCGTTGGTGAAATCCATGAGTGGAGTACCGTGTTAGCACATGGCGCTGGAAATAAGAAAACTATCTTCGTCGCGGACCTCCCAGGAATTCAGGCGAACATTCTTCTCATCGGCGGGAAGTTTACAGAGTGACATTTGTGCGCGGATCGCCAGCGGCTTTTCACAGGTGGAGTAATTACAGTATGATACAGAAGGGGACGTTGAGTACAAATATCGAGAGAATTTTCCTCGATGTCTCTTTCAAATGCCTTCGGACGCATCGGGCTTCCACGCTGCCTCGACTCCTTTGAAGAAGTTGATGCTATGTTCATCGATGGCATGTGGCCGACATCTGATGACAAAGTTGAAATGCGAAAATCGCCAGTCTAGTCTGCGATGGAAATGTTTATCCGGAATATTGAGATCCTCTCGAACTTTGTGCGATTCCTACGGAAAATGTTCGTCGATTATTATCGATCAAGAATTGGCAAGAGGGAGTAAGGTTTTTGATTTTGTTGTGAAACCCCAGCTTCCACGGAATGTATTCGATGGGAACTTGCCTTGGAGGTTATGAGCACATCACCATCGCTGTAGTACATTTTGAGATCGACTTTGATGTTCTTTGCGTCGAGGATCGGTGGTTCTGGGGTTCCGTAAACCTCGAGATTCGGTACTTGTCCGATTGGGTCCCGGGGTCCAAAACAGGCCGATCTGGCGGCTTATCAGCCCGCCAAAGCGAACATGGGAGGCAAGCGGAATAGAGCCGCTCGCTACGCTCGCGGGATCAGTTGATTCCAACTGCCACAGCTGCAGCGACCTCAGATCCATAAATTACGCCAGCATTATTCTCACAAACGCGCCATGCCCTGTTTCAGCTCACTTTGATCTGTCACGCTCCCGTTCAGTGCAGCCATCTCGGTTCTCTCTATCGTTCACCTGTGTCTCCGGAATGATACCGCTCGCTTCGTCGGGGTTTGCGACGATCTCGCTCGCGGTCCGGGATCCGGGACCGAACACGAGTTCGCTCTTCGGTTAGAGCCTTCTCCTTTGGGATTGAAAGATGTTAGAGTTGATGTTACAGACAGTGACGGATCCAGGGGGTCAGTTTTCAATTGTGTCTTCGCGAAGCAAAAAAATACTTCGGGCACACTGAATATCTGCAACTGTCCCCATTGTGTACATGGTGATAGACACGTACAAGATTCTCGAATTTCCTTTTCCATGTTGCTGCTTCGCATTCCACTCGAATCAAATCTGCACGCTCCACTTTTGCGGTCTCGACGGCAGCGCGGAGTCGATTTCGCTCATCGTCCTAAGGGGTTAAAAGATGTTCAGAGTTGTGTAAAGTCATAGAAGATATGATTCTTTTTTTTCTATGGTGAACGCTTTCGTTCGTTCGATTTAGAGAGGGGGTGTGGAGGATGAACGGAACATGGTGAGAGATACATACGGCCTCCTGGTATTTCCCCTCCCACAGAGAGGCGCTCTTCTCAGCGCGTAAGAACTCCTGTCGATCTCTCTCCGCGGCCTCTCTTCGTCTCTGGTGGTCTGCCTGAGAACGCGTGATTAGCATAGATGAATCAGGTGAAAACGACGGATCTGACGTTCTGAACACGTACACATTTAAGATTTGTAGGAAATTTACCTCACAAGAGATTACGTCGAAGTCATCCTGGATCCTATCTGAGAACCCGGAATCGCTTTCCTCAGAGCTGACGTACGACTAGAAAGTTTGACAGAACATGTAGACATGCAAACGAAGAGGAGGGAACGAGACGGAAGAGAGAGAGAGCTCTACAAGTATCATGAATGCTTACTATTGATCTGTTCCGCCGCTCTTCGCAAGAGCCGACCACGGGATCAGTTCCCACTGCGATGGAGCGAAACCGTTCTGGTGGTGGGGACTCCTCCTCGTTGGAAAGTTTTACTCCGGAACTTGAAGAAGACCCCTCTATCGGAGTGGCTTCGGTCGACGATTGTTGTAGAAAGTCCTCCACGTTGGGAGTGTCAACAAAGGTACTTGAAGAAGACCCCTCCATCGGGCTGGCTCCGGACGACAATATTGCTGGAAGTTCCCCCACGTTGAAAAGGTTACTTCAGATGGGAGCTTGTTTGAGACCGTCGCTAGTTGAGCAGTGGGAGAAGTGCGAGGAAAAGTGTTGAAGTTTACAGGGGGGTTGAGGTCAAGATGCCTGTTCCGCCGGGGGAGAGAAGAAGAAGAAGCAGCAGGGTCAAGGAAGGCGGCAAAGGGAAGAGTTTGAGAATGATAGAACGAGCGATGAGCGAAACAGGCCAATAGGAAACTGTGAAGGTTGTTGACGAAGAGGATCCGGAGATTGGAGAAGAGATGGGAGACAAAAGCAAAGGGCGACTTGACCAGAGCGATGCGAAGAGCAGATTTTTGGGCAGCTTTTAGAGAATTGAGCACGGATTTAGGAACGCAGCCCCGGACACACACAGAATGTTAGGAGACAATCAATTGGGATCGGAGCCGCAATCATTGAGTTGGGTGGTCTGGTTAGAGGCTGTCTCAATTCGAAGTAGACGATCTTCGATCAGAGATAGTCTTTTACCAGTAGAGCCTCTAGGGCAGAAGTAAGTTGTAAGGTCAGATCTGGCATCGAACAGGATGATAGGAAGATAACGACAAACCGGACAGATAGATGGGTCTACCTCTTGAGATGAGTGAACACAACCGTAAGTACGGCACTGAGAAAGATTGTCTAGAGTGACTGACGGTTTGGCGGCATCCTCCGGGAGCCCGGCGGCGCCGGCCAGATTCGGAGGAACATCTTGAGAGATGGTACCGTCACCGTCGGGAACCGAAATCGAACCAGAGTGCGTAGTGTCAGTAAACAGTATGTGTCGACATGATGAGTCCAGTGGAACATGGGAAACGTGAGAAGAGCGAGGCGGTGTGTGGGATATCGAAGTGCGGCACGCAAGACGGTGGAAATCACGCTCGAGGCTCATCGGGGAGCAGCGGAGAACAAATGTGAAAGCGATGCACTTCCTATGAGTCGGAGATTCACACCTAACACAGCGGAAGGGTTCAATGTTGCCCGTAAAGCCGCCTTGACAGGCTGTGCATTGACCTGCCCGACGGGCTGGAGTCGTGAGATGTTGCGACATCTTGAAGCTAGGAAGCCGAGTAAGACGGAGTTGGGGATGCGCTGTGTTGCTGCGATCAGGGCGGCGCGTCGCGGCGGACAGACCATACAGGGATTTAGGAGCACCAAAACCACGAGAAACAGTGGGAGCTGACGGAAACGTGTGCACAGGCAAAAAACCCAGACGCAGAAGGACACACAGTAGGGCCCCGGTTAACGAACCTAATCCGTTCCGGCGGAAGGTTCGTTGTCCGGATCGTTCGTTAACCGGACCACTCTTCAACATTGATTCCTATGAGGAGAAAAAGAATCCGCTTCAGGCAGCCAAGATGAACATCGTTTCGATCTCCCCAACCGGTGTGCACCCATAGCCAACTCGGTCACCTTAACTTCTCGGTCTCCTTTCACGATGATCTTCTGCTTCGTTTCAATATCGAGAAGCTTTCTTTTTCTCACGCCCTGTTCTTTCTGAGATTTCATTATGAACCTTTCATAACGATTTCAAGTTCGGTCAATGGAACAGCGCTCTAGAGATTCAGTTTCGAGCAACAACAATCACGAGTGCCCTCACTTGGCAGCTGTTAGTGATGTGTCTCGAAGCATTGCATCTGACGTGCTACTCGAGTGAATATAGCTGATGAAGACTTCGTGCCGCGCTGCGAATGCACCACGAAGAATCACCAAACCCCCTTAGAAAAAGGTTTGTCAGGAGAAAGCACATATAAGAGACATTAATTGTGCACATAAACTCTCAATGCGATTGGACTGTAATAATACTCATTCATTGTGTTTCCCAAGCGGTTCGTTAACCGGATCAACGGTTCGTAGAGTGGACGATGTCGCCCAATCTGTCGCCCAAAAATCCAAACTGCGCGCGCTCCGATGTGAGCGCGTATTCGATTTGGGCTCTTATCCCATTTGAGCCCGTATGCGATCTGCGTGGCACATCCGATTTGAGCGACCGAGCAATCTGGGCGACGGCGCAATCTTAGCACCGAAACACTCCAAGCGCAGGGACGAACTGAGCGCAAGTTTTAGCGAATTCTGTGAGACGTTTTGGCGGATGAATCGCGGCAACAAACACCGTCAACGCGTACCAAAGCATCAAGAACAACGAACAGCCCATTCTGAGCTCAGTGCCACGATAACTCGGTAGCGGCAACACAAGCAGGCTTTCGGTGCGCTCACATCTCCTCCGCGCTCATTGTCAGATATCTTCTGCGCGCTTTTCGCATCGGCGCTCTACTATTATAGAATCCGCGCTCTTTTCGGCTGTGCGCTCTCTTTGCCGTGCGCTCAAATTGCCTGAAGCCGAGCGCACCAGGGGTGTGGAATCACGCGTGTTCGTTGAGCGGATCGTTCGTTAACCGAGCCGTTCGTTAACCGGGACCCTACTGTATATGAAGACACTTTGCAACAGGAAATATATGAAGTCACGGATTCTGGTTTCACAACCAAGCTTTCAGGAACTCTCAACCGAGCTTTTAGGCCGCGAGATCGGTCATATTCTCCACGTGGGACTTCCTAATTCACCCGAAGAATACAATAAATATCGAGGTTCTCGCCTAAAGCTCGCGGATTCAGGTGTCAGTGTCGAGAAGGACACAGTTCACGACCACTTTTCCAAGATATCCTTCTCCACAGTCCAAGCGATATTTATTCGGCGTCGCGGATTTTTACAAGCCTCGCAAGATATTATTTCCCTTATTCCAGATCTGAGTCTCCGACAGGAGCTGTTTTCCCAAGAGATGTCCGCTCTTAAGCCGGAGGAATATCGTGAAATCCTCCCCAACAGGGAAGATTCGTGCTGCATGGAACTCACCTTTGAACTAGGCGGACGGACGAATCACGGAAGAGCGTTTCGATTTACGTCAAGCGTTTCGTCCTTCTTCGACGGATCGAGAGATGAGTAATTCGCTCTCTTGCTCGGTGGATGTTGGTGATTACTGATGACGACGCGTTGTGGGCGAAGTCTAGATCAGAGTCTCCAAGACGATACCAGCCTCCGCTCAGTTTTCGTGAGAGAGGAGGAACGCGTCAGCGCGCCAAATTTGAATATCGTAGCGTGCTGACCAAAAAATACCGTGCCCAAGTGCCGCCCGTGGTGGATGGAAATTTCGCCGCCCCAGATGCGATTCAACGGATATTCTTATGATCGATCAGCTACTTTTTCTCATCTCGTTCTGATTGCGAGTTTCTCGGAAATCACATGCACCCAAAAGTACGAAGATTAGGACACACTAGCAAGATTTCGACTGACTGAGAGCATTGATTTATTAAACTCACAAGAGTCTCCTTTTTTCCGTTTCAACGAAATCTCACAGCATCCGCTTGCGCGCTCCAGCGGGTGTCTGACACACGTCTCACTGTGCCCGTTCGGGCAGTAAGGAGATCCCAGCGGTGAGTCGAAGTGACGAAAAATGTTAAACTTTCTCGACAACTCTGAAAAAGCTAACGGAGCTGATTGCGGACGACGCCGCACGAATGGCGAGTGGTTGGCACAAGCGATGAACTCAGCTGTCGGACTTACCGCCTTGTTTCCCTGCTGAACGCCGGTCTTGTGACCGGCCTTGACAGCCGCGTTTTTTCGTATCCGGAGAGAAAAAGATCAGCGTCTTTACTATTTCACGGCGATCCAGGATTTCAGGAGGCTGCTCGTTTTGATCGTAGCGGAAGCGATCCCACTTTTTGACGGGAAAACGTCTTTCCAGAGACCACAGATACAGAAAGGCTTCGTCGAGCATTTCGTCGGCGTCCACGATTTTCGCGTTCCTGTCTTTCTTCGACTTTGGTGTCGTGACCTGGGAATTTTCGACTCTTTCCCTGGCCTCCTGGGCTTCGAACCTTAGTCTGGTCATGAAGGCTTGATATTTTATGGTTTTCGACCATGACGAGAGATATTCAGCAGAGTCGATCGGTTCGACTGTCTTTTCCTTTTGTTGTATTCGAGAGCAGGCTGGTCGAAATCGTTGTTTTTCGTTCGGCTTTGACATGTTGGGGTGTGTAGCCGGAGTGACATTCGAGACACGGCGTGGATTGAATTTCTTCTTGATTTTTCATCCACGCCGGGCCTTCGAGCCACAGCTTCCCTTGCTTTGAATCGGCAATGTCGGACGATGTGCGACTAATCAAATCTGCTGTATTCATTTCCGACTTGACGTATTTGAATTTTGCTTCACCCATCATCAGTCTACGAATGCGTCGAATGTTTGACCGGCGCGACTCTGGATTTCGCCATCAGAAACTGTACCTTTGGCTCTGAGCCATGTCGGAATTCGCGGAGATAGCAAACTGCTCCATAGGCTTGGAGGCTCGCATCCGTGAAGATGACGGTTTTGGTTGAATCTGTCGAGAACATGAGACGTGGAATCGAGAATGCTTGTGTGTGTGTCTCGAGAAGTCTCAATGTTCCTCTGTATCTCTCGATGCGAGCCTCACCCAGCCTGCCATCCAAGGAATATTTTGATTTTCACGGTTCTTGCATTTATTGTCGACGGAGCGAAAATATTCAAGGGATCGAGAACTCGTGCTGCACCGCAGAGAACTTCTCTCTTGGAAGGGAATCCGATTTCGAGGGCTTTGATTGCCTTGGCTGTCGCCACCGAGAGTTCGTCGGACATCTGATTCCATGACACGCCTAAGAATCTTCCGTTGGTTTGTTTGAATGACAATGAGTGAGACTTCCATTATAAATGCTCCCGAAGCGTCGCTGTTCGACGACCATTTCTCCTGAGGGAAGTGACCATCCTGGAATATTTCGGAGATTAATCTTATTCGTTGTTCTGCTTTTTTGAAACTGACGTCATCCATGTAGAAGTGATCTTCGACTCCTTGAATGAACTCCGTGTGCTCGGGATACTTCGTCTTTGCTCCTTCCAGATGAAGGCTTCAGCCCTTCGCAGTGAAGGCTTGACCTCGGGCGGCTCTTGTTTGTCGGCGACGATGATGTTTGAAACTGGCGCTGCTGCGTGCACGATTTCGAAACCGCAGAAGCCTGAGATCGCGCTTGGACTCTGTGATTTGTACAGAACGCCGCCGCAGACCCACCCGAATACTGAGGCGAAGGCGTAAATGTTCCAAACTGTTTGCGGGTTCTCGAATTCGATTTTCGCCATCTTCTCGCATCCTAAGAGCATATCCACCCATTCCAGTTCTTTCCCGTCGCCGCTGTCAGCCATCGGGCGTAACCCGACTTGTTCCATCTTCTTGTTTCATGATTGGGAATCTTGCTCTGGTCAGGCATTTGAGCTTTATGGCTTTAACGTGGAAAACTTTTACCGGCTTTTGACCACTGCAGAATGAAATTCGGCGGACTCCGCAGTTGGAGACGTTGGCGACTTGGAGGGCGGTTTCGAAAACTTCGAACTCTCTCGGCGGTCAGCGTCTCGATGATGCTGGATTCTGATTCTAGGAGAGATTTGTATCAGTGTTTCGAATTTTCTCGTATTTATCCCTGTACGTTTCTACATATAAAGATTCTGGTATTCCACCCCAGTTCATCGACTATCTTGTTGGCGTATGCGGGTGTGAGTGTTATGTAGGTGTCAACCAGAGGAACCAGGTCAAGAATGGTATCGGTTTCGGTTTTATTATCCTCATATTACATTACTCTTTTGCTGCAGAGGTGAGCTTCGCTCATCGGAAGTTACATGTTTCTCTCACTTTCAGATGGAGTTTTGACGCCGATTTTTCAACGTACCGCTCATCGGCGCTTCGGAATCTCATGTTTCTTTTGCGTCAAATATCATTGAAATTGAGAAATTACCACTGAACAGTTGAACTGCATGCGTATTCCACGGTGTTACAATTCGCGCATTCGAAGTTTTTTCTTCTTGTATATTTCTAGTTCCCCAACTTATCAGTGTTCCCTGCTGGCATACTTTCACTCGCCAGTCAACAAACTCATGTCCAGCCACACTGCTCACACTGCTATATCGTGCTGTCTACGGCGACATGCAGGTCATGATTAGGGCGAGGAGTCTGGCGAGGCATTCCGCCGCGAATCGGGCGCCAAACTTCGGAATTTTTTCGGATAACGCCCACCGACTTAAACTACAAGGCGCCAACACGCCATCGCTGTAGCTAGGATGTGTTTTCTGCACGCGTGGTTCCAAGAAACTGCTTGCGCATGCCGCTCGCTACGCTCGCGGCTTCAATGATTCCCCCTGCATCTTCCAGTGCTGTGAATTGCGCCGGCATTATTCTCGCCGCAGTCGCCATTCGCGTGTTTACACCCAAGTTTAACTCGGCGGGCGCCAACCGAAAGAGAACCAAAGGGGTACTCGGCGGAAATGCGCCCGGCGACTTAAAGTACAAAGCGCCAACACGCCGTCGCTGTAGCTTGACTCTGCTTCCGTTGCGTTGCCTCCCAGGACTCTGCTGACGTGTGCCGCTCGCTACGCTCGCGGGTCTAATGATTCCACCTGCACCAGCCACAGCTGTCGCAGACGCCTGAATTACGGCGGCAGGATTTCCGCTCAAGTCGCCATCCCTGTGTTCACGCGCACTTCCAAGTCGCCGGGCGTGTTTCCACCAAGAACCAGGAAAGGAATGAACGATGATACTCGTTGGTTCCATTTTAGCACCACAGAGTAGCTTCTTCGAAACTTCAAGCGTTCTCGCTCCACATTCGATAGTGATTCGTTCGTGAGTATTGTTTCCTGAAATTCGTTCTGAGTTTCTTTTTGACTGAATTGCATCGCCCTCTCGGAGAATTTCCGAGCAGACGTCAACTTTCGCAAACGGCGCGGCGGTTCAGCCGAGTTCGGTGAGCTTTTTTGGCGAAACACGGAATCGGTCCGTAACAGTAACTTTGTAAGCATTCCGCGGCATCGATCCTGTTTAATAGATGTGGAGTTTCTTTGACAGATGAGGTAGCGGTGAAGACAGCCGTTTCTCGGAATCTGATTTCTACCCATCATGGATCAATATTCAGGCAGGATGTTTGAATCGAAATCCTGACGCTTTGGAACGTACCTACCTCGAAAAGCGGTTTCGGTACGCCTTGCGTCTGAGCCAGCGGGCTCGTTTGGTTGCTTTGTTGATTTCGCTTTGTTTTGAGCTGTCATTTCGATCAGATATCTCTCCTGTTCTGAACCACTGTGCCTTCTGAGAAAGCGAACCCTTTTCTTCATTCCGGCAACGAGTCAAATTTCGATCACTGTGATTCTCGGGCGAGGGAACCACGATCGCCAACAGTAGGCGTCGAAAAAGTAAAGAGAAAAACATGGACAGCAACAGTTGTCTTGCCGCCGAACACTTGCTTGAAATCAGAGTCAGATTTGTGGATGTTGGCCATATTGTATTGTTTCATTCTTTCAGGAGCTGTAGATTCTCGAGAGAGAAGCTCGAAAGTTGGAATTTGCCAAAGAAACGGAGAGGCGAAATCGAAGTAAAAGGAGAATGGAGAATTTACCTCCTGAGGTCAGTAGGGACCGCCCCGATCGCAACCAAAGTCAGCTTAAAACTATTCAAAGAAGCCGAGAGAGAGTTTCTGATGAGGAAAAGTTTTCTCGTGAAATCCTCGAGGACTTCGGTCATGTCTTACACCATTGATTCCAGCTCTTCTGCTTTCTGCGTTTTCTTTTCAAGCTGCTCGAGCGGGTGTTCATGTATCTGCCTCCACGGGATCGCATGGAAAGCGCTCTGACGTGTCGTCGTTGGGCTAGGATTATGTCATCCTCATCATTCTTGGAGGATGTCTGGCTCAAAGTCCGAGGCTGTAAACGGGAAGCTTTCGAGGCCGCTCTGATCAGAAGTAAAAGACAATACAGAAATCTGCAGATCTCAAGAGGTATCCGTCCCCCGCTCGAGAGATTTGGATGAAACCACCAAAGCACTCATAGATACCTAACTCACATCCGTTCCTCCCTCAGCTGATTTGTCCACATACAGCCCCGAATTGTGGGGGGAAATTGGGAGCAACCTCCGTAACTTGGATATTTTGGATTGCGATTGGTCCCCTCGATACCTCTATGATCTACTCCGGTATTGTGTAAAGCTGGAATCTCTGAGAATTTCGTTTCACGAATGTTTGTGGGCGTCGCGTAGGGGTGAGTCCAGGACCATTTTAAAGTGAAGAAACGTTTCCTTCTCGATGTCAGTGTGAACTTTTTCTCTCAAAACGGGGATGGAGCAACCGTCAAACCAGAGGCTGTTCTCGCATTGAAAATGACTTTATATCAGCGTGCCAATCTTTATTTATTCCTGTACAGGTGATCCATTCGAAGGCTTGTCTTTCATTCATTTTGAACTTCCTCGGAGAGCTTGGGCCGAAGAAATCCGAAAATCGCGCTGTGATGTGGAACAACCGGACTTCTTAATGGGAGCAGACGTTTTCCAAATTATGCTCAACATAATGCCCAACATCAAATCCCCACATCTGTCGAGGTTTGCGGAGTCGCGCAATTTGTTGGAGCTCATTCCCAGTTTGTTGGGACCAGGGCGTGTGATCACAGAACTAGATTTGTTTTCACCTATTTTGAGAAGAAAAGATCTGATACAGCTTGTGCGAGCGTCCTCGGCAAGCTTAAGGAAATTTCGCTATCGTGGTACTCATTTCACGCTTGAGTTGTTCGAAGCGGTCTGCAAGTGCACCGAATTGCGTTCTTTGTCGCTTCCGAGTCTAGACTTCCGCTTTGACGACAATCATCTGGAGAAGCTTCTTCTGAAAGCCGAAGATCTGGAAAGTTTAGAATTGCATTCTTATCAAGGACTCACAGCTGAAAGTTTGTTCCTCCTTCGTGAACATAAGAAACTTCGGAAACTCGGGCTCGTTGACTGCGGTGGTGTTCTGAATGGTCTGGGGGAGATTTCAACACTTCAGTCTCTCTACTTTCGAGGCACCGCCATCGACGTCAGGACTCTTCAAGGCCTCGCTCGTCTGCCGAATCTTCGAGAACTCTCCGTGGATTGTACTCACATGACTTCTGAGGGTCTCGGAGTTATTTTCGAGAACTTCAAAAATTTGGACGCGCTCGATATCATCAACTGTGACGAACTGTCCGACGCGGATGGAATTAAGATCCGCCTTTTGGATAAGCTGAAGAGCTTGAACATCGAGAACAGTTTCAGATTCACCGATCTCACCTTTGAGAATGGGCTTGGATCAGCAGCCCTGGAGTCACTCCGGTTACGGCGCTGCTCCTTGACAGACGTGGGTCTCGCCAGCATTGCTGCTCATCACAACTGTCTGAAAACTCTCGCTCTCAACGATTGCCGCAACGTCACAGATGACGGACTCGTGGCACTGCTCCGGAGCGAGCCACGGCTCGAAGAATTCGAGGTTGTCGGAAGTATCTTCCTACTAACCGAAGATGTTCTCGAAACACTGCAGGTTTTTTGTCCCCGGATTCGTGTTCTTCGTATCAGCGACTGCTGCGAGGTGAGCGAAGACGACATGTACCGTTTCGAAGAGCGCAGACCCGGAGTCGAAGTAACACGTGTGATCGAATGATTTCCATCTGAGCGGGCTCTAATACCTCAAATACGTGTACCTGTCTTTGTTAGTATGGGATTTTAGCATTTGGTTATTTAACTGGAATTTGATTCAAAACTTAAAATAAAACTTCGTGAATCCGTGCGAGCGACCACGCTCGATTTACCGCAGGAAAGGCTCATTCGTTTCTATTTATCCTGTTGATCACACTTCGCGTAGAACTCACAGTTTTGGAAGTTTTGATCTACTTGTGGTGTGCAACGCGTGACTTATTGCCAGTGCACCGACATGCAAACGAGACAATGAGCAGCTCCAATTATTATCTGAGGTTCTAGCTGTCGAATGAGGGACTTTCAACGAACGACTATGGGCTGAACCAAACTCTTGCGCTCCCGAGAAATCGAAAGGAGTTGAAAGACGAATTCAGCGAGATCGGCCAGGAATTCTTGACCGGTCATGAAACGAAGTCTGTGGAAAGCCATTGACGAGTCCCATCGTCCTCACATCACATGGTTTATTCTCTTGGACATTATATATTGAGTTACAACTCTTGATTGAGTGACAAATGATTCGGTATCGCGAAATCAAGGAGTGAACATTGTTCCGAATTGAAAACTTCCCAGAGGAATAATTCTCAGACTTCAACGAGTTGGTGGAAGTGTTCAATAACTGATATGACCTCACCAGGGAAGTCAATCACGGGTTTCACAATCTCATCGTTATAAAAATTGGCACCCGGATCCACCTCGAACCACACATCGAGAAACGAAGAAAGTGAGCGTAACTCAAGCAGTAGGTGCAAAAGTTTTGAGCCCTGGTCTTATCCGGCGAATTTTTCGAAAAATTCATGTGCTCTGAGGCTGGAAGATGATGAATGGCAGCTTCTTGGACCAGCAGAAGTTTGTTGCGTAAGCCCCATCCGTTTCTCCGGAGCCAGAACGAATCTCCGCGAAGTAGGACGTCATATGTGAAGCTTTTCTGTGTCGTTAAGATCTTTTTCCATCTAGGTAGCTGCATCCCGCCAGCGAGACTCGAGAAAAGACGCGGGTCGAGGAGCTCCGTGATCGCGATCGGCCATCAGGCACGAATGGCGTCCGACACCGATGGCAAATCAGGAACCAGCGCAACGGTTTGGTGTGTGGAATCGGATTCATGGAAGTATTCCGGAACCTGGAAGAGTTCCCGCCTTCATTTGAATGAAGTTGTTTCTCTCGACGCGAGGAGGCGCTAGCGCCGCCGGTGAGATCGCTCCTGGCGGCCGGGAAGAAGTTCCAGTTGTTCGTTATCTTTTCCGACAAGACGTCAGCCTTCGTGAACGGTTCGGCGGTTCAGCCGAGTTCGGTGAGCTTTCAATGTTATTCTTGGCGAAATACGGTCTGTTGGTACGCTGCGAGATCGAAATCAGAATGCTTTGGAACTTAGTTCGGCCTCGTTTGGTTTCGATCCTTTTGAGCTGTCATTGCTCCGATACCGAACTCGAGGCTGCTTGCAAATCAGATCATCTCTCCTGTGTCGAACCACTGTGCCTTCTGGGGAAGCGAACCGTGTTCTTTATTCCGGCAAAAAGTCAAATTTCGATCGCTGTGATTCTGGTGCTTGGTTATTTGAGCGCAAACTGATTTGAGCGCAGGTTTGCGATTCAGAACAGGGAACCACGATCGCCAAAAGTGGATGTCGACAGGCTGAAGAGAAAAAAATGGGCGTCAACAATTGTCGTGTTTCGGTCTCCGTTGAGACTTCGTTCCGATTGGGAAATTCACGGAGCAAAAAAACTCTCGACTTCCGGAGTTTCCTACCTTGTTGCGTCTTGAAATAGTTGCCGCCGAACACTCGCTTCAAACTAGAATTCCTCATTACTGGTCTCCTCTTCAGCTGTCCATTAAGGTTGGGAATATGATTCCGAGGACGCCTTCGTCCTGTTTTGCACTCTTTCCACCTTCCTTGGGTTTTGTAGAAGCTCGCCATATTGTATAGTTTCATTTTTTTTTCAGCGATCTGAAAAGCCTCGCGACAGGAGCTCGAAACTTGCGAATGATTTTCCTTCGAAGCGCAGAGGCGAGATCGAAGAAAAAAGAGAATGGAAAAGTTTCCCCCCGAGGTAAGTGGCACCGCCCCGACAGCAACCAAAGTCACCGCAAAGTTATTCAACGAAGCCGAGAGAGAGTTTGTGATGAGGAAAAGTTTGTTTCGTGAAATCATCGAGGAACGTTCTGAAACGATCGCTTTCAGCTCTTCTTCAAATTCCAAAGTTTTCTTTTCAAGCTGCTCGAGCGGGTGTTCATGTATCTGCCTCCACGGGAGCGCATGGAAAGCGCTCTGACGTGTCGTCGTTGGGCTGAGATTATGTCATCCTCATCACTGTTGGAGGATGTCTGGCTCAAAGCCCGAGGCTGTAATTGGTTTTCTTTCGAGGCCGCTCTGATCGGAACTGAACGACAATACAGAAATCTGCAGATCTCAGGAGGTATCAGTCCCCCGCTCGAGAGATTCGGATGAAACCACCAAAGCACTCATAGATAACTCACATCCGTTGTTTCCTCAGATAAGCTCCGATACAGCCCCGAGTTCTGGATGAAAATTGGGAGAAACCTCCGTACCTTGGAGTTTTTGTACTGCGGTTCATGCCCTCGAGTATTCTATGAAATACTCCGGGAGTGTGTAAACCTGGAATCTCTGAGAATTTTGAAGTCTTTTAGGGGTGAGTACTGGACCGTTTTGAATTGGAGGATTGTTCTCTTTCCGATGTCAGTATGAACACATGCGACTTTTTCTCTTGGAAAGAATATCATTCATATCAGCACCCTAATGTTCATTTTTCTATATATAGGTAAGTTACCTCTCGGTTATCTTGAACCTCCTGGAGAAACTTGGGTCGAAGAAGTTCGAAAATCTTTGTGTAATGTGCGACATCTCCATCTGGACATCTCATTGGGAGCAGACTTTATGGCTCGTCTGCTCAGCATATTGCCCTACGTTGGAACAGTATCTCTGTCGGGGTTCAAGGAGTGACAGAATTCTCCTAAGTTCATGCCCAGTGTCTTGGGCGCAGGGCGTTTTATCACGGAACTAGATTTGGGTTTCTTTTTTTATTCAGAAGAATATCTGATACAACTTGTGCGAGCGTGCTCGGGAAGCTTTAGAAAATTTCGCCATTGTGGCAGACCTTTCACGCTTGAGTTATACGAAGCGGTCTGCGGGTGCACCAAACTGCGTCATCTGTCGCTTCCGAGACCGGAGTTTATCTTCGACGACGATCATCTGAAGCAACTTCTTCTCAAGATCGTGGATCTGGAAAGTTTAGATCTGCATGCTAATGAAGAACTCACAGCTGAAAGTTTGATTCCAATTCGTGAGCAGAAGAAACTTCGAAAACTCGGCCTCGTTTACTGCAACGGGTTCCGCACGACTGATCTCCTTAATGGTCTGTTGGAGATTTCAAAACTTCAGTCTCTCGACTTACGAGGCTCCGCCATCGACGTCAGGACTCTTCTATGCCTCGCTTTTTTGCCGAATCTTCGAGAACTCTCCGTAAGTTTTGATAACTTGAGTAACGGGAGCCTCAAAAAAATTGTCGAAAATTTGGACGCACTCAGTATCATCAACTGTGACAAACTGTCCGTCGCTGATGGAACGAAGATCCGCCGTTTCGTAAAGCTGAAGAGCTTGAGCATCGAGAAAGATTTCGGATTCACAGATCCGGTCTTCGAGAATTGGATTAGATCAGCAGCTTTGGAGTCAATTGAGCTACGAAACTGCTCTTTGACAGACGCGGGTCTCGCCAGCATTGCTGCTCATCACAACTGTCTTAAAACTCTCACTCTCGAGAATTGCCCAAGCGTCACAAACGCCGGACTCGTGACACTAATCCGGGGTGAGCCCCGGCTCGAAGAGCTCAAGGTTGTCGACGGTATCGTTCTATACTGTATAAGTCGTGTCAGCTGGACCGCAGATGTTCTTGGAGCAATGCAGGAGTTTTGTCCCCGGATTCGTGTTCTTCGTATCAGCGAGGAGTGCGAGGTTAACGAAGGCGCCATGGAGCGTCTCAGAGCGCGAAGGCCCGCGCTCAAAGTCGTACGTGGTTTCTCTAACAGGTTTTAGATAGGCCGGCTCTCATACCTCAAATAAATGTACATAATATCTTTGTTACTAAAGGATTTTAGCGTTCGGTTATTTAACTCGAATTTGATTCAAAGTTCAAAATCCATTCATTAGCTTTATTTACACACTCTTAAAGTGTAAGTAGTAGTTCAAAGTTCAAAGTGCAACTCCGTGAGTCCGTGCGAGCGACCGCAGGACGATTTACCGCAATGATTTCCACAGAGATACTCAAGAACACAAACTGAAGCGCTAACATTTCAAATTTCATTTTGCACAACAATATCGCAGTTCTGCGATTCACCATTTATGAGTTTATACGATGTACACAAATGATTTTGTGTGATTCAGATCATCTTTTTATTCGTATCACAGCAAACAATTCCCAGCCTATTTTTCATTCTTCCCCGCATGTTCGTGTTTGGAACACTTGCGGATATTGAATATATCGCCGAGAGTCTTGGATAGTATATGTATGAAGTTCGGATGTGTTAGCTAGTCTGCAAAGCGTGACACATTGCGCTTGCACCGAGATGCAAACGAGACAGTGAGCAGATCCAGCTGTCCAGGGTTCGCGCTGCCAAACGACAGCTTTCAATGAACGAATGTGGGCTGAACCAAACAGTCGCGATTTTGAGAAACCGGACGGAGTTCAAAGACGTATTCAGCGAGATCGTTCGTGACCTCAACGGCCATGAAACGAAGTTAGAGGAAGAGAGCGGAATACAAATTCTGGCATAGTCTCACCATTCATGCCGTTGACGAGTCCCATCATTCTGTTTTCACAAGAAAACGGCTATCATAGTTGCAACAGAGGACTTTTTTGAGATCCTGTTTCGACATGTCCACACATTTCAAAATCACAGGTCATAACAAATGCCTTCGATCATGCTCAATAATGGATTTGTCCATGACCTAGTTAGCTTCCCATGGAGAAAATCATGATTTTATGGCCAAATTATGTCGGAAACAATGGGTTTTAGAATTGCAGAGCCCAAGTTCAAAGCTTCATATCTCTACTTTTTCGGTTTTCGAGAAATCCGCGAAATATTCTACTCGTTGGATTTCTTCCACATTCCACCCTTGGTGCGGGCTCGATATCAGAAAGGGAAATTAGAAATTCGATTCGTAACGATGCAAGATGGAGATGTGACATTTTGGATCTGGATAGCTGGAAAAAATCGATTTCAGGATGAAGAATCAAAGAACCCGGTCAGGAATCACGCGAACGAGGCAATGACATGATGGAGATGAGCGTTTTGGAATTGGAAATCTGAAATTCAGGCTGTCTCGAGCAAAATTTATGGTTTTCGGCTTCACCAGGGCAGTGCCGAGAGACCCACCTTTGATCCACGAACGTGACTGCTCAAGAGCATCTGACTGTATCTGTGTAAAGATCGAGAATGTAGCTACATCTAAGTATTTGGGTGTAATGCTGGTTTATTCCCGATGTGCGGAATATGATTGCAACGAAAACCCTCTCCCTCGTTTTGACGGTCAACCGGATCAGGCTAAGTTAGAGTCCGACAGGCTGCACTTGCTCCACGAGCCAGAAGACCCCGAGAAAATCAGAATAAACATGGAAACTGCGGATCTACATGATGCCAGAGTACATCGGAAACTGGGCATCTTCAGTTCTTCTTCCGTAGTTCAGTTCCATTGGGTTGAGCGGGGTTTCATCTTAACAGAATCTCGAATCTTCGGCTCCGTCGTGTGATTCTACAATCAGGTTACTCAAGCAAACGATCTTCAGTGAGATAGAGCTCGCCGGCGCTGCACGAAATTTCCAATTTCAGAAGATTCCTCGACTTCAATGATTCCTTCCAAATACCCGGTATATTATTATTGATCAGGAACATTCTCTGCTCAGTTTCCGATTTACACTGGCATCATGCAGATACGCAGTTTCCACGATACAGACAAGACACCTTTGGTTTTTGTTGATGCGGGCGTGAAATTTAACCGTGAGGTGTACCGTCGTGACATTTTGGAATGAGTTGTGGCTCCGTGGACACAAAGGAGGTGCTCGCTGGACGTTCTGACAGAATTGATCATTGATCTCATTGATCGCGGACCACTCAGGAGTGGTGTCGAGCGACTTCATTCCGTTCTCTGAATGGCCCACCTACACTCCCGATCTGAACCCGATGGATCACAGCATTTGGTCCATGCCATTGATTGACTCTCTGTGGCGGAGCTCCGGGCCATTCTCCGGGAAATTCTTAAGAAACGTCTGTTGTGAGTTTGTGTACCCTAGCCAATGGTGGGCATTTCGAAATCCTTTGAAATATAGTTCGCTGAGGTTCCCCTGTATACAGAGCTGTTCATTTTTTTCCTGTATTCCACGTCTTCCGATTTTCACAACGAATTTTGCTAGTTCAAGTTATTCCTGGTCACCCTGTGTAACGAGGGCTGCGCAAGATCATCTTCCAACTCGGCTTGAATCAGAGTTCGGGTTCAAAGGATTGCGGTGTGTGAATCGGCAGGAATGTTATTGCATGAAAGCCACGAAGGACAAGGGACACCACAACCTACTGGAGAGCGTTCTATCATTGCGCTTCACTGCGTCTTCATTTCCTCTCGTATTTGCGGATATGTGGAAGCCGATGCTCGTGGTTCTCTTCTTTCAACTCCTGAAATATGGTGATATCATCGATATTAGGAAGGCTTCTCATAGAGAAGTTCTGGAGGTCTCTAGTAGCAAAAAAATGAAAATTCACTCTCGCTGAGTCAGCCTCGAGCGAGGAAGAGGAGAATTTGGCAAGGCGGGTTCCCGTGAACGGAGTATATAACCAGGTAGTTCCAGGAGTTCTCGGCCTTTACGGAAAACTCTGTCGTTGTCGGAATGACCTTTCGCCGGAACTCCTGCCAACAAAGTCGAAAGGCTCTGGATTTTCTCGCTTCGAAGCTGAAGACTCATTCGGGAATTCATTGTGGCCACAATAATGCATTGAAGGTGTGAAATGATCCCGGAACATGCTTATCCGTTGAGGGAAAGCATGGAGCACGGGACCGATGGGTCTTGAAGAGTAGAAGTCATCAGAAATCGCGTTCCGTACCTGAGGATACTTTTATCAATTGTGACATATTTTGGGCTTCTGAAACCGTATACAGCTGAACCAAGTACGTTCCTCATAAAAAAGGATTCTCAATTTACGGGGTTCAAATCATGGAATCGGACCCAGGCACAAAACGGGAATAATGCTCAGATAATGCGATCTCGTAAAAGTGAGTGGCCCTGAGAAGGGCCGTTTTTTTTCGCTCTCCGATTCGAAAAGCTTAGGCGGCAGCTTTGTCGGTCTTCTTGGGGAGAAGGACAGCCTGGATGTTGGGCAAAACACCTCCCTGGGCGATGGTGACTCCTGAGAGAAGTTTGTTCAATTCTTCGTCGTTACGGATGGCCAACTGAAGATGACGGGGGATGATTCTGGTCTTCTTGTTGTCACGAGCGGCGTTTCCTGCCAACTCGAGAACTTCAGCAGCCAGGTACTCAAGCACGGCGGCGAGGTACACGGGAGCTCCGGCACCAACACGCTCGGCGTAGTTTCCCTTGCGGAGGAGACGATGGATACGACCGACGGGGAACTGAAGTCCCGCACGAGAAGAACGAGTCTTCGCCTTCGACTTTGCCTTTCCTCCCTTTCCGCGTCCAGACATGATGATACTATCGTTGACAGAAGTGAACGAGTGAGACTAACAGGGACTCGCTGCTTCTTATAGCATCAGGCGAGGGCGATTCTGTCGGCGCTGAGGGTTCCCTCTCTCAAAGCGCGGGATTTTTGGCGCTCGTTTCGCCTCCGTCAAAACATTGAAATAGAGCCGCAGGTCCGATGTTCGTCACTCTCGTTCGAGCAACTGTTCAACGATGCCGCCCGCAGCGAGTGGAAAGGCTGTGAAGAAGGCCGGAAAGGCCCAGAAGAACGTCCGTGCCACCGACAAGAAGAAGAAGAAGCGCAGGAGGAAGGAGTCTTTCTCGATCTACATCTACAAGGTGTTGAAACAAGTTCACCCCGACACTGGTATTTCATCGAAGGCCATGTCGATCATGAACTCTTTCGTCAACGACATCTTCGAGCGCATCGCCGCCGAGGCTTCCCGTCTGTCCCACTACAACAAGAGGTCGACGATCACCTCTCGGGAAATCCAGACCGCTGTGAGGCTCCTTCTCCCCGGAGAGTTGGCCAAGCACGCCGTCTCTGAAGGAACCAAGGCCGTCACAAAGTACACCTCCTCCAAATAGACAGTCGTCTTCACAAAAAAAAACGGCCCTTTTCAGGGCCACCAACTTCTGAAAGATCGATCTCTCATATTTAGTTATCTTTCTCTATCGCGAATTCTGTTCGCGCCCTTCAATTCCGAAAATAAGTTCCAACTCCCCCATATTTGATTAAATAAATGCTCGTCCGATGCCAATCATTTGACAGATCAGATACCCCAAACGAAAACTTTGAAAGAATCTTTGGTACAATTCTCGGTTCATTGGTACAATACAATTCTTCGTGGAATATCTCGACTCGGGCCACCCGCGTATTAGGAGATAGATGTTCTACAAGATATATGCTAGTAGGTAACCCCGAAACTCAACAGAATGTTTCGTCGCCCGAGATGACCTGAGTGTGTCACCTTTCTGAGCAATGCTCTCGCGGGCGTCGCGTTTTCGTCATACTGGGACTCGATTCGCGTCTACTCGACGAGAAATTCCGGTGAATGACTGATTCTCTCCACCTGCGATCCCTGAAAAGAGCCAGTCTGAAGAGAAAAACTGTGGTAAATCTCGCGCCGTTGACTTTTCGAGCGAGAAAAGTTCTGCTTCGGCGGTGATCCTAGAATCAGTGATCAAGACCTCGAAATTTATGATCATGAGCTCCTCTATGAAGCGGCGAGAATAGAAGCTTGAAGAAGAAACCCTCGTTTCTCATCCCCAGATTACTTTCAAATCTCATCCTACTCTTATTTCCTAAATTCACTTTCAATGACCATTAGCATGGGGTATGTGATCTGTTAAGATTTGGTGGCCCTGAAAAGGGCCGTTTTTTTTTGTTCAGATGAACACGATGCTTAAGCGCGTTCTCCTCGGATACGACGAGCCAGTTGGATGTCCTTGGGCATGATGGTGACACGCTTGGCGTGGATGGCGCACAAGTTGGTGTCTTCGAAGAGACCGACGAGGTAAGCCTCAGAGGCCTCCTGGAGGGCCATGACGGCAGAGCTCTGGAAACGGAGATCGGTCTTGAAGTCCTGAGCGATCTCACGAACGAGACGCTGGAAGGGCAACTTGCGGATCAGGAGTTCAGTCGACTTCTGGTAACGACGGATCTCTCGAAGAGCGACGGTACCGGGTCTGTAACGATGAGGTTTCTTCACTCCACCGGTGGCCGGGGCGGACTTGCGAGCAGCCTTGGTGGCCAGCTGCTTACGCGGAGCCTTTCCTCCGGTGGATTTACGAGCGGTTTGCTTGGTACGAGCCATCTTAACGCTCCGAGGGTGAACTCAACAGTGAAGCGGCGATCTGGAGCCGGACGCTTCTTATAACAAAAAGGGCGGGAACGCTGCCGCGTCATGCGCGCCGCCTGGTGAGAGTTTCTCAATCACAGAATCCGTTTGAAGCAAAAATCAGCTCCGTGTTCAGCAGTTGAATTTCGAATGGAGTAATCACACATGTAGTGTTCGTATGAAAGGAATTAGAATGACGAATTTGTCATTACCAGTGTTCCACAACTGCTGCAGAGAGGACGAATTTTACCTTCGAATCCAGGAGCTGTGAACGGAACAAACTCAATAGAGCCGCATGCGAATTCAAGTTATTTTTCGGTGGAAGAGAACATGATTTGTCCCGAGAAAGCTTCATGTACCCTCGAATCAGACAAACAAAACTATATCACACGTAAAACTGCCCTCAGAAGTCAGGCAGTTTTCAAATGCGAACCCGAGTCTCCTTCTGGAGCTTGAGCTAGAGGGCCGCTCGGCTCAACGATCGTTCGGAACATCTGCTTCGAAGCATTGAACGAATTTGGCGCCAATTTTCCTCCTCACCAGCGAGCCGACGAATCCGACCGCGGCGGTGCTCTCTCAGGCTATATAAGGCGCAATGACTGCGGATGCTTCATTCTGTTTCTGAACTCGATTGAAACATGTCTGGACGCGGAAAGGGAGGAAAAGGTCTTGGAAAGGGTGGCGCCAAGCGTCATCGTAAAGTTCTTCGTGACAACATCCAGGGTATCACCAAGCCCGCCATCCGTCGTTTGGCTCGTCGTGGTGGAGTGAAGCGAATCTCCGGTCTGATCTACGAAGAAACCCGAGGTGTCCTCAAGGTCTTCCTCGAGAACGTCATCCGTGATGCCGTCACCTACACCGAGCACGCCAAGAGGAAAACCGTCACCGCCATGGACGTCGTCTACGCCCTGAAGAGACAAGGACGTACCCTCTACGGTTTCGGAGGCTTAATCATCATCGATTTCGACTCGCTCGACAAAAAAAAACGGCCCTTTTCAGGGCCACCAAATATTACGAGATCCAGCGTTTCCCAGCATACAGTCGACATCCTTCCTTCCAGTGTCTCCCGTGGAGCTTGATTTTAGCGGAATCCTGGATGGCAGATTAACGACCGGAGTGATTCTCTCGATGGTTAGCAGATCTATCTATAACCATGACTTCATTTATGACTGCTGTGTAGATCACCCTCAATTTCTGCGTAAGATTCTTGGGGTGTTCCCGGTTTCGCCTGAGTAGATGGCGGCTTGTTTAAGCGGGTTCCATAGGACCGACATGAGTCATTCAAGTTTCGTGTTCAAATTCACTTTAAGTATTGGGAGGGAGGGGGTTTCTGCTGAGTGAATATCTACGGCGATTTTGGACCAGTTGAACTTTCATTCGGAACTCCACACTCGGAGGTGAAGATGTACTTGTGGACAGTCTGAGCGAATGACGGCTCCCGGACCGAGACCGCGCTTCGTAGGTTATTTCGCCTGACTTGAAAAAAAGTTCCAGGGCATTTACGGTCGCAAGATCACATTTGTCGTACAAAGTGACGAGATCGGGAAGTATTACTGTCGGCACACTGTCTAGATTTTCGTCGTAAGAAAAGGACGGAGATGGCGGATCATTTCAGTTCAATCTCCATAGACTCTAAATTCAAAGAAACGCAAGGTAGATGCCTGTTGAATACATCGCTCTCTCGAAAACGAGCAGCCATATCTAGCATCGATGGTTGTGATTCATTGAAACGTTCTGAGTTGGTTTTCGCCGCTTGATATTTAAGAACTTGGTCTCCCCCTCCGTTCCATCTGTCGATAGCCAGGCTCCTCCGACCATTCGCCTCGGCCGATAATCAAGCTCAATTCCTCAGAGGTCAGTTTGGAAACAAGTGAAAACACCACAGGATGTTCGTTTGCCTTGCCGGAGGGTTGGTAAACAATACTATCTCAATTTGGAATCACGAAATGTACATCAATTGAAAGCCCGCATCCTTACATTCGTTCTATTCCTCGGATCCACCAACTCGGTGAATCCCTGCATAGATGATTGATATGCACCCCTGTTGCTGGGCGGGTCACTCGTATATCATTTTACCTAATTCCATTTGAGGCATCAATCTTGTAAACTTTGGTGGCCCTGAAAAGGGCCGTTTTTTTTGCCGAGCGAACTCGTTTAGGCGGCAGCTTTGTCAGTCTTCTTGGGGAGAAGGACAGCTTGGATGTTGGGCAAGACACCGCCCTGGGCGATGGTGACTCCCGAGAGAAGTTTGTTCAATTCTTCGTCGTTACGGATGGCCAACTGAAGATGACGGGGGATGATTCTGGTCTTCTTGTTGTCACGAGCGGCGTTTCCTGCCAACTCGAGAACTTCAGCAGCCAGGTACTCAAGCACGGCCGCGAGGTACACGGGAGCTCCGGCACCAACACGCTCGGCGTAGTTTCCCTTGCGGAGGAGACGATGGATACGACCGACGGGGAACTGAAGTCCCGCACGAGAAGAACGAGTCTTCGCCTTTGACTTCGCCTTTCCTCCCTTTCCGCGTCCAGACATGATGATACTATCGTTGAAAGAAACGAACGAGTTCGCCTGAGATCGACTCGCTGCCTCTTATACTATTCGGCGAGGGCGATTCTGTCGGCGCTGAGGGTTCCCTCTCTCAAAGCGCGGAACTTTTGGCGCTGTTTTCGCCTCTCTCAAAACACTGAAATAGAGCGGCAGGTTCGATGTTCGTCACTCTCGTTTGAGCAACTGTTCAACGATGCCGCCTGCAGCGAGTGGAAAGGCTGTCAAGAAGGCCGGAAAGGCCCAGAAGAACGTCCGTGCCACCGACAAGAAGAAGAAGAAGCGCAGGAGGAAGGAGTCTTTCTCGATCTACATCTACAAGGTGTTGAAACAAGTTCACCCCGACACTGGTATTTCATCGAAGGCCATGTCGATCATGAACTCTTTCGTGAACGACATCTTCGAGCGAATCGCCGCCGAGGCTTCCCGTCTGTCCCACTACAACAAGAGGTCGACGATCACCTCTCGGGAAATCCAGACCGCCGTGAGGCTTCTTCTCCCCGGAGAGTTGGCCAAACACGCCGTCTCTGAAGGAACCAAGGCCGTCACCAAGTACACCTCCTCCAAGTAGACAGTCGTCTACACCAAAAAAAACGGTCCTTTTCAGGGCCACCAACTTCTAGAAGGTCGATCTCTCTGGTCATTGTGTG
This sequence comes from Neoseiulus cucumeris, assembly GCA_021527715.1. Taxonomy (NCBI): domain Eukaryota; kingdom Metazoa; phylum Arthropoda; class Arachnida; order Mesostigmata; family Phytoseiidae; genus Neoseiulus; species Neoseiulus cucumeris. Next base: position 787,790 of record JAJSRV010000018.1, on the reverse strand, counting down.
TTTTATTGATTGCGTGCTGAGTGCTCAAATCATGATGCGAACTCTGAGACTTCGAAATCGAGATGAATATGACCACAGCTCATGGCCTCCCCAAAAGTGTAATGGACGAATGCGTGGCGCCACGATCGGAATAAGGAGAATTGCACGATTTCAAAGAAAAATATTCAAGAAACGATAACGTGGCTTGAGGATGGTGGCGGTTCTCGAACGTTGCTCGAAGCATCTTCTGAACAGCGGGGACCCCAGCGAGAGGCTTTCATTGACGTGACTGTTTAATTTTCGGATACACGAAGCCAAGTTTCCCAAAATGCCAGACCTTTTTGCGAGTGAGATCTCATGATATCAGCTAGAATTGAATTAGTCGGGTCGCTCAGAATACATTCATGTCAATTGGTGGGTCATGAGATGAGTACTCATCGCCTATCAGCGATAGGTTCCACGAAAAGGCTGTAGTAGATGGCTCGAGGTGTTAGAGCCCAGCACCCGACAAACCCATCAGCCAAGGGCTCCCTCCCCCGACGTGATAACCAGAAAGAGTTATATTTCAGAAGCATTCCAAGATCAATCACCGTTGTCCCCGGGAAAATATCAGCAAATAGTCTTGATTGAAAAAATGAAAAGCGTCGGCCTCCTGTTGAGTCTTCGCTAGAGCCAACTAAGAACCATCGCAGTATTTATCCGTAATGTAATTTACCTACTCCGATTCTCGCGTGTGAGTGAGAACAAGGAGATTTGATACCTTCGTGGGTGCCGAGAAGAGAGTTCGGGAGGCGTTTCTTCTCTTCTCCATGAGTCGTGAAGAAACGAAGTGTAAATGTTGGAATTCACGTTCAGAAATCAGAACCGAACCGATGACTTCTTCGGCAGGGGCTACGCCAGCGAGGACGACTCCGAGAACGGATCGTGAGGGAAACCCTGAGAGTACGATGCCATCGGGGGGAAATTGAGTAAGTCTGGAACCGCCTTTCGCAGTGAAGCCTCGAGCCACAAAGGAGGTTTGAATCAATGGGCAACCGTGGATTGCATGCGGTCCAGGTGGTGGTTCGAATAAAACGTTGGGGCAAGCAGAGGTCAGGCTGCACGCCGATGAGCTCCAAGTGGAAGATGCAGTTCTCCGAGACAGTGGTTCCGAACGCTTTTCGGTTCTCCCGAGAAGATCTCATCGACCACGGGCTGGTGACGGTCTCATGCTCCGGTTTTTGGTGGATTTTGAAGCAAGAAGCGGTGTTTCCGGACTTGGCGAGTAGGTATCTTTCGAAAACCGATCCAACGGTACAGATTGCGAAGCAGAACAAGTCTGAGCGCCTGGAGCTTACCATTGGGAACACAGTGAAGCTGAGGCCGAAATCAATTGCGTTCGTTCAGGCAAAGCCATCAGATGAGGAAGAGGGATCGATCACTGTTGTGGATTCATCGGAGATGGAAGCATTCCCCGTGTCCGGAAAAGAAAGATTGGTCGCACCCTTTGCTAATTACGGGACGACAAAGGTTTGCTCGAAGCCAGGAACGGTGATCGCTCGCGGGAACAGACAGACAGACAGACAGACAGACAGACAGACAGAGCGAGAAAGGCGATTCGGAGAGAAGAACCGAAACGGCTCGAGTTGAAGGATCTTGACACTGGGGAGAAGGTTGCGCTCGTTTATTAGTACCAGTTGTTGGAGATTCTGAATCCTAACGATACGAGATCTCCAAAGTTCTGTGGAAAGCTGCAACTCACGTATTGCAATGCGATACTCTCAGTGCCGAGAAGATTACACAATGCGATGGAATCGAGGCAACGAGATGCGGAGAGATGGGCACTTGGTATACCAAACTCCAAAGTAGCGAATGAGTTCATCGAAGGAGAACTCGGCTGGAGTTCTTTCGATGCCAGGGAGGCCATCGGCAAAATGATGTATCTCGAAAGAATTAAAAATCTTGACCAAAACAGATGGCCAAGACGGATCCTGTCAGCGATGGAACTCACAAACACCCGGATCAAAACAATCGAAAGACTGAGAGTCTTGAAAACGATGTTCAATTTGGAGAGCCAATCCAAGGAGTCCAAATCCACACTCGTTCTGTATCGGGAGTTCAAGGAGACAAGGGGTCTCCTTATCAATACATCAGTTATCAGAAGTCAACGACTTCCCGGACGTAGACAGTCCGCTGCTTCTAACACCTGAAGAGCAAGACTCCGATTGATATCTCGATGGATTCTTGGGATGAAATAATTCGAGCGCTTCAATCTGATGGTTCCTTTTTTTTGCCTCGACTAGTGCAATTTCAAGAAATAAGGGTCGAAAAATTTTTTTTGTATATTTTTCAGAGTCAGGGAGCTCAAAAGGTCCAGAAAAAGCAAAAAAATAATTTTGTCCCCCTATTTCGGCGATTTTTCCCACTGTGCGTCTGTCCACGGTAACCCTCATTCCGTATCCTCTGGAACAGCAGACCCTGGACAGTCTCCTTGACAACGGCAAGAAGCCGTTTGGTTAATATAGTTTGTTTATTTCATTATCTTCGTCGATCCTGCATAGTGCTGCTTTGTCGTCATCTGACGTCTCCCGTTTCTTTCTGGGATTCACCCTAGTGCCGATCCATCCACTCATCCAATTTTCGAGTTACATCGGCGGTCCGGATTCGCACGTGTGTGCGACTTTTGCGAGCGATCAACAGAAGTTGCTCCACCGTTATTGTGCGGTGATCGCGACGTCGCCCAGGGGTGGCCCGGAAGAGCCCGTTGGAGATCCACACGAGTGGAAACTAGAAACGGAGTTTCGTCCACTGCCAATCTGTGGAGCACCTCCTGTTGATCGCTCGCAAAAGTCGCACACACGTGCGAATCCGGACCGCCGATGTAACTCGAAAATTGGATGAGTGGATGGATCGGCACTAGGGTGAATCCCAGAAAGAAACGGGAGACGTCAGATGACGACAAAGCAGCACTATGCAGGATCGACGAAGATAATGAAATAAACAAACTATATTAACCAAACGGCTTCTTGCCGCTGACAAGGAGACTGTCCAGGATCTGCTGGTTCAGAGGATACGGAATGAGGGTTACCGTGGACAGACTTCGGAAAATCCTCCAGCGGCTCTGACGAGAGAGCCGGCTGGGAAAGGAAATCGTCGAGACGAATCTTCCTGCGGGGAATGATTTGGAATGAGTCCAAAGGCTGTCGCAGCGTACGGACGGGTTGACGGCTCTGACGCTGCTCTGGCGCGGAAGTGTGGGACCCTGATGCGGGAGCTGGCATCGACCGACGTCTGCGCCTCCAGGTCCAAAAGACTCGGGTTCTCGAGGAGATCGTCCAGAAGCCTGTTCCAGTCCTTGCCGAGGTCGGTCACGGGGAGAAGATCCTCTGGAAACAAATCTCGTAGGTCGTCTGCGAGTTGATGGAGATGCGTTCCGCTGCTCGGAGCTTAGACGCTCGCGGTGGGAGGGCGTTCCGTCCGGGAAGATCACCAGAGCAAGGTGAAGGATCTCGTCGTCGCAGGGAAACCTGTTCAGAAGATGAGTGAACAGTCGGAGCTTCAATTGACACAGCACCTTGAGGATAGTGTGTTGTGTGGGAGCCAGCCTTGCGACGTCGAACAGCACCAGTTGACATCACTGACTGAGAGCGACTGATGAGGAGAGTACGAAGAGACCGGCTTATATACCACCGACGGACGAACGTGTCAGAGACTGCCGGATCTTGTCGCGCCGAGGTAGGAATCTGGATGAACAGCGCAAACAGGAACAAACACGATCTGAGCACACAGGACAGCCATCTAGGAAGAACACCTGGGCGACCGGTGACATCCATGCCCCTTCAGGTGCACCCGTTAGGTACAGATGTGCAAGACACCATTACAGACGATATGATTTATAACTACTGCTTCGGCAACCCACGAGTGAGTGTCGATCATAAACCAATAACCAAGATAAGAAACTTGTAACTTTGTTTCTAGGCAAGAAACCCAGAGTCATAATTCCGATATATCAGAGTGTGAAATCAGTAGACATCTCAGGCGTGGGAACAAGGGGAAGTGTTGAGAAGAGAGTGTCCCCACGACCTGATCAACAGATACGCAGACGTGTCACCCCAAAGCTAACAGCTAGGTACTAGGCTTCCCTAATACCCGCAAGTTCCAGGACCGCGGGTTACCCGCGGGTTTCAACTCGTAACCAGGACCGCGCGGGTGAGACCGCAAAAACCCGCAACTCTCCAACCCAACTGGAGCCTTCTTCGGAGCAAGAGCGATGTGCATAATTGAATCAGATCGACGGACATACAGTGAAGTCCCGCTAACTTAGAAACCTTCACTAACTTATAACTTAGAACGGATTCAGCGAACGTTTCTGTAACTTATAGCATAGGCGCAATGTTAATTCTCGTTTATAACCCAGAAAACCTTCTATATCTTATAACTTGGAGTCATTTTCTCCCCTAACTTGGAACGAGAAACAGTTATGAAATCACCAAAACGGTGGAAATCGAAACTAATCAGCGGAGCAGCGGCCTATTTCCCATTATGTTTCCACTATGATCCGTGCTCGAGGACTCGCGTGTGTCCCCGAAAAACTCGGTGTCGATCCAATGATAGTTCACGATTGCTTCCGTGATGGTTTAACTTTCGCAGAGTTTGTGGAGGCGGACGGCAATCTCTTCACGGTCGCAGACAGTGAGCTCGAGGAAGAGAACGAAAGCAATGATTCGACTGAGGACGAAACTGATGCAGACCTCGGCGTGACACACTCTGAAGATCTTAAAGCTTTCGCGACGTTAATCAATCATTGCTCCCAAAGAGAAAACATTGTTCCGGATGCAAACCGAGCTTTTCAAAAATACAGGAATATGGTTTTTCCGAGAGAAAACTGACTTTCCGAGAGAAAAAAGGCAGAGAAACATTCGTTCTCATTTTCCGGCGGCCAAGCCATGACTTTTTCGGTTCAGTCGTTTGCTCTTGACATTAGTAAACATGAAGATGTGTTGGCTCTTCCAGTTGTGACAAAAAGACACGTTCCCATTCGTCTCCATAATCATATTTCTCCTTCAGGGATGATCGCGATGCACCGCTGACTTCAATCATTTCATTTTATTCTCAAAAGACCCCTAGGGAGGCGCCTCAGGATTCTGTCTTCTCTAACTTATAACTTGGGAAAAAAATTGAAATGCTACTCCCAGAAATTCTAAGTTAGCGAGACTTCACTGTATTTAAATGTCCGAACCCCGCTTCAGCGTATCATCTGATCACATGATCTCGATTATTCTCTGGCGCGATCATTTCTGTTCGATCAAAGAATATTCCCCGAGCCCGTAAGAGGATGCTGGAGAGTAAGAGTTCTCGTTACACGGGAGTAGCCCTCGATGACGGAAGTTCCGAGGCCTTCTGCGGATAACATTGACCGAATATTCCGTTAATGCCTGGATTTGACTCATTTCCTCATGCGGTTTTTTTGGCGGTTTTACCCGCAAAATACGTGCGGGTCCCTCGGGTAGAAACCCGCAAAGTACCTGAGGGTGCCGCGGGTGTTACCCGCTGTCCTGAGACCGCTGGGAAGCCTACTAGGTACTGAGGGCTGGACTCTGACCCCCTCTCTTATACGCATGAAGAGTAGGTACGTGGGGACCCTCTCTTCTCAACTTTTGATCACTACGGGTGATCTCGGGAACTTGATCTCGTTACAAACAGAGATCCGAGGCGTCACAATCTCGAGAACTGCTGCGATTGCTTCGTTAGAACTTCCCACCATCGACTTTGTTCCAAAGTATCCTGTCGTATCTCGGAAACTCGAACGGGGATTCGTGGCAAAGCTTTGACGGGGTGAGAGCTCGATGTTTTGTGTTTGCTTAACCGAGGACAAAGCCATCCAATACCGCATATGGAATCATTAATTCGATTTGATTCAACTTGCGGATCACGAAGCCATCACGTTTTTCCAAATGAAATGGAATCAGAACGGAACACCAAACTGTTGATGAATGACTCCTCTTTGAGGAACACTGAGGATCTCAGCGAAGCGAGCAGAAACTTGAAGAATCTAATTTGATGGTTCATGTGGGTACCGTTCTGACTGACATCATTCCCCACCGAATCCCCTTTGTTCCGAAAATTCCACAGAATCTGAAGAAGGTCAGCTACTCTCGACAATTTCGTGACTTATTCCGCAGATATTCCCAAAACGAAAACAGAAAATGAAATCGGATTCTCGCACTTCTCAAATCAACTTCTCAAACCCAACGTATTTAATAGTGTCCTACACTGACGTGGAAACAATGCTCAAGCGTTATGATCCCGTAGAAATTGGTGGCCCTGAAAAGGGCCGTTTTTTTACGCTCTCCGATTCGAGAAGCTTAGGCAGCGGCTTTGTCGGTCTTCTTGGGGAGAAGAACAGCCTGGATGTTGGGCAAAACACCTCCCTGGGCGATGGTGACTCCTGAGAGAAGTTTGTTCAATTCTTCGTCGTTACGGATGGCCAACTGAAGATGACGGGGGATGATTCTGGTCTTCTTGTTGTCACGAGCGGCGTTTCCTGCCAACTCGAGAACTTCAGCAGCCAGGTACTCAAGCACGGCGGCGAGGTACACGGGAGCTCCGGCACCAACACGCTCGGCGTAGTTTCCCTTGCGGAGGAGACGATGGATACGACCGACGGGGAACTGAAGTCCCGCACGAGAAGAACGAGTCTTCGCCTTCGACTTTGCCTTTCCTCCCTTTCCGCGTCCAGACATGATGATACTTTCGTTGACAGAAGTGAACGAGTGCGCCTGACATGGACGCGCTGCCTCTTATAGCATCAGGCGAGGGCGATTCTGTCGGCGCCGAGGGTTCCCTCTCTCAAAGCGCGGAACTTTTGGCGCTGTTTTCGCCTCTCTCAAAACATTGAAATAGAGCGGCAGGTTCGATGTTCGTCACTCTCGTTTGAGCAACTGTTCAACGATGCCGCCCGCAGCGAGTGGAAAGGCTGTCAAGAAGGCCGGAAAGGCCCAGAAGAACGTCCGTGCCACCGACAAGAAGAAGAAGAAGCGCAGGAGGAAGGAGTCTTTCTCGATCTACATCTACAAGGTCCTGAAACAAGTTCACCCCGACACTGGTATTTCATCGAAGGCCATGTCGATCATGAACTCTTTCGTGAACGACATCTTCGAGCGCATCGCCGCCGAGGCTTCCCGTCTGTCCCACTACAACAAGAGGTCGACGATCACCTCTCGGGAAATCCAGACCGCTGTGAGGCTCCTTCTCCCCGGAGAGTTGGCCAAACACGCCGTCTCTGAAGGAACCAAGGCCGTCACCAAGTACACCTCCTCCAAGTAGACAATCGTCTTCACAAAAAAACGGCCCTTTTCAGGGCCACCAAAATTTACAAGATTGATCTCTCATGTTAAGTTTTCTTTCGTATTCGCGACTTCTATTCGCGTCCTTCCACTCCAAAACTAACTTCCCGCTCTTCCATAATTAGTTGAATAAATGCTAGTCCTCGTCTGATGCTAATCATTTGACAAACGGATTCTCTGGATGAAAACTTTGAGATAATCTTCGAGCTCGGTTCATTGGTACAATGCGAGACTGATAGGGAGATTCTAAAATGCGATATTCTGGGTTCAGCTCACGTCAGTGTTGCGCAAAAGATTCTTCGTCGAACATATCGACTCGTATGAGGAGATTCTCTCGCGACTCCATACCACCCCAATTCAACCGAATATTCCGTAGACGGAAATAAACTGAGTGTGTCACCCCTCTGACTGAATCTTCTGCGGACTCTCCTCCCCGTCATACTGGGGCTCGATTCGCGTCTACTCGACCTGAAACAGCGGATCACTGATTTTCCCCATTTATCCACGATCTGCCTGAAAAGAGCAAACCACATCGCCGCTCATTCTACAAAAAAACAACTTTTGGTAAATCTCGCGCTACTGAGTTCTCGAGCGAAGAGAGTTGTTCTCCAGTAGTATATCCCACAGTCAAAAACTCAAAATCATTCATCGTGAGCTTCTCTATCAAGCGAGGAGGATTCGAACCGAACATGCGAAGCGGGAGAACCTTGATTCCCGAATGCGATCTTAAAGAGAAGTTTCGAGAAGAAACCTTGAACTTGTCGTGTACATATCGCACGAGGAGGAAATACTTTGGGAACGGAAACGCGACTTTGAGCGGAATCGAAATGCTTTTTCCACTCTCATTCACTATCAATGACCATTAGCATGAGGTATATGATCTGTTAAGATTTGGTGGCCCTGAAAAGGGCCGTTTTTTTTTGATCAGATGAACACGATGCTTAAGCACGTTCTCCTCGGATACGACGAGCCAGTTGGATGTCTTTGGGCATGATGGTGACACGCTTGGCGTGGATGGCGCACAAGTTGGTGTCTTCGAAGAGACCGACGAGGTAAGCCTCAGAGGCCTCCTGGAGGGCCATGACGGCAGAGCTCTGGAAACGGAGATCGGTCTTGAAGTCCTGAGCGATCTCACGAACGAGACGCTGGAAGGGCAACTTGCGGATCAGGAGTTCAGTCGACTTCTGGTAACGACGGATCTCACGAAGAGCGACGGTACCGGGCCTGTAACGATGAGGTTTCTTCACTCCACCGGTGGCCGGGGCGGACTTGCGAGCAGCCTTGGTGGCCAGCTGCTTACGGGGAGCCTTTCCTCCGGTGGATTTACGAGCGGTTTGCTTCGTACGAGCCATCTTAACGCGCCGAGGGTGAACTCAACAATGAACGAACACTGGCAGCCCAGCGCCTCTTATAGAGAAACTGGCGGGAACGGTCGAGCGTCACGAGCGCCGTCTGGTGTTCGATCCAGTTGGCGGTCTTGAGAGGAGCAAGGTATAACCTGGGAGTCGAAATGTCGCTGAAATGACGCGAACCAGCAAGTCTGTGTACTCATGAAACGATGAGAATCCATGAATACGAAGTTCTGGACGGTCGACATTCATATTCATCAAGATTGTCTCAAGCTCCCGAAACCCGCAGATAAACGAATCTGAATGACTTGTTTCTCTGAAATCGAATACTTATGTTCGCTCAATGAAACAGCTTTTTGACCTAAATGTCTCGTCGAGGCCGTTCGGTGTCCTTGAGGGGAAAATAGTTCCTACACTTCAATCTTATGATTTCTAAAGAGTGCAAAATATTGGCTGGGAAACGGCTGTTGGCTCAGTGATTTCACTGAAGATGAATATTGTGCTTCGACGGCGGATAGTCCCAAACAGAAACAGTGATTCTCAAATAATGAAGGCTGATTCCAGAGAATTCCAGTTCAACAACTTTGGATTGAAATGTCGGAGCTTACGGCCGCAAACAGACCGGAATCGAAAGACTCCCACACGATGATGAAAATTGAAGCATATTTTCTGCTGTAAAATGGCGGGAAGCTCTAGGATTATTTCATTCGAAACTTGCTCAATATTCCGGAACAGGAGGCGAATCAATCAGACATCTCAGATTCTGATAATGAGCCAGATATGAGAGGCTATATGGAAGCACGAGTCAGTTTCATTTCTGTTTGAGGCGTCGCGTCGCTAAGCCCAACGGTCGTTTGAGAAATTCGAATCCGATCACGTGATCCCCGGCGGGGTTCGGCGTCTCTTTCCCTCTCCGCCGAGTGGCGCCTCCGTCGGCGGTGCTCTCCCATGCTATATAAGGCGCGCTGAATGCTGGCTTCTCATTCTGTTTCTGAAGTCGATTGAAACATGTCTGGACGCGGCAAGGGAGGAAAAGGTCTTGGAAAGGGTGGCGCCAAGCGTCATCGTAAAGTTCTTCGTGACAACATCCAGGGTATCACCAAGCCCGCCATCCGTCGTTTGGCTCGTCGTGGTGGAGTGAAGCGAATCTCTGGTCTGATCTACGAAGAAACCCGAGGTGTCCTCAAGGTCTTCCTCGAGAACGTCATCCGTGACGCCGTCACCTACACCGAGCACGCCAAGAGGAAAACCGTCACCGCCATGGACGTCGTCTACGCCCTGAAGAGACAAGGACGCACCCTCTACGGTTTCGGAGGCTAAATCATCATCGATTTCGACTCGCTCGACAAAAAAAAACGGCCCTTTTCAGGGCCACCAAATATTACGAGATCCAGCGTTTCCCAGCATACAGTCGACATCCTTCCTTCCAGTGTCTCCCGTGGAGCTTGATTTTAGCGGAATCCTGAATGGCAGATTAACGACCGGAGTGATTCTCTCGATGGTTAGCAGATCTATCTATAACCATGACTTCATTTATGACTGCTGTGTAGATCACACTCAATTTCTGCGTAAGATTCTTAGGGTGTTCCCGGTTTCGCCTGAGTAGATGGCGGCTTGTTTAAGCGGGTTCCATAGGACCGACATGAGTCATTCAAGTTTCGTGTTCAAATTCACTTCAAGTATTGGGAGGGAGGGGGTTTCTGCTGAGTGAATATCTACGGCGATTTTGGACCAGTTGAAGTTTCATTCACGCTCGGAGGTGAAGATGTACTTGTGGACGGAGTCTGAGCGAATGACGGCTCCTGGACCGAGATCTCGCTTCGTAGGTTATTTCGCCTGACTTGAAAACAAGTTTCAGGGCATTTATGGCCGCAAGATCACATTTGTCGTACAAAGTGACGAGATCGGGAAGTATTACTGTCGGCACACTGTCTAGATTGTCGTCGTAAGAAAAGGACGGAGATGGCGGATCATTTCAGTTCAATCTCCATAGACTCTAAATTCAAAGAAACGCAGGGTAGAATACATCGCTCTCTCGGAAACGAGCAGCCATATCTCGCATCGATGGTTCATTGAAACTTTCTGAGTTGGTTTTCGCCGCTTGATATTTAAGAACTTGGTCTCCCCCTCCGTTCCATCTGTCGATAGCCAGGCTCCTCCGACTATTCGCCTCGGCCGATAATCAAGGTCAAGTCCTCAGAGGTCAGTTTGGAAACAAGTGAAAACACCACAGGATGTTCGTCTGCCTTGCCGGAGGGTTGGAAAACAATACTATCTCAATTTTGAGTCACGAAATGTACATCAATTGAAAGCCCGCATCCTTACATTCGTTCTATTCCTCGGATCCACCAACTCGGTGAATCCCTGCATAGATGATTGAGATGCACCCCTGTTGCTGGGCGGGTCACTCGTATATCATTCTACCTAATTCCACTTGAGGCATCAATCTTGTAAACTTTGGTGGCCCTGAAAAGGGCCGTTTTTTTTTTTGCCGAGCGAAATAGCTTAGGCGGCAGCTTTGTCGGTCTTCTTGGGGAGAAGGACAGCCTGGATGTTGGGCAAGACACCTCCCTGGGCGATGGTGACTCCCGAGAGAAGTTTGTTCAATTCTTCGTCGTTACGGATGGCCAACTGAAGATGACGGGGGATGATTCTGGTCTTCTTGTTGTCACGAGCGGCGTTTCCTGCCAACTCGAGAACTTCAGCAGCCAGGTACTCAAGCACGGCGGCGAGGTACACGGGAGCTCCGGCTCCAACACGCTCGGCGTAGTTTCCCTTTCGGAGGAGACGATGGATACGACCGACGGGGAACTGAAGTCCCGCACGAGAAGAACGAGTCTTCGCCTTCGACTTCGCCTTTCCTCCCTTTCCGCGTCCTGACATGATGATACTATCGTTGAAAGAAATGAACGAGTGCGCCTGACATGCACTCGCTGCCTCTTATAGCATCCGGCGAGGGCGATTCTGTCGGCGCTGAGGGTTCCCTCTCTCAAAGCGCGGAACTTTTGGCGCTGTTTTCGCCTCTCTCAAAACACTGAAATAGAGCGGCAGGTTCGATGTTCGTCACTCTCGTTTGAGCAACTGTTCAACGATGCCGCCTGCAGCGAGTGGAAAGGCTGTCAAGAAGGCCGGAAAGGCCCAGAAGAACGTCCGTGCCACCGACAAGAAGAAGAAGAAGCGCAGGAGGAAGGAGTCTTTCTCGATCTACATCTACAAGGTCCTGAAACAAGTTCACCCCGACACTGGTATTTCATCGAAGGCCATGTCGATCATGAACTCTTTCGTCAACGACATCTTCGAGCGCATCGCCGCCGAGGCTTCCCGTCTGTCCCACTACAACAAGAGGTCGACGATCACCTCTCGGGAAATCCAAACCGCTGTGAGGCTCCTTCTCCCCGGAGAGTTGGCCAAACACGCCGTCTCCGAAGGAACCAAGGCCGTCACCAAGTACACCTCCTCCAAGTAGACAACTATCTACAACGAAAAAAAAACGGCCCTTTTCAGGGCCACCAACTTCTAGAAGGTCGATCTCTCTGGTCATTCTCAAATTTATTGGTCGCGTGTTGTTGCGGTGCACTTCGAGAGAGTAATCGCTCCGGCGCTCCAGTTCTATCTTGAAGCTCCCTCAGATCACGATAAAAACTCGGCGACTTCGAGATCAAGCGTGAATTTCTTTCAAAAACTTATTTTTGGACGCTTGCTGAATCTCGATCTAGCACGATCTGTCGCGCTTAACATATAAGCCTTCCTAGTTTACAGCAGAAGAATTGTCAGCTGTGATGCCATCGTCCCATTCCAGCTTTGACTAGAAAATTGATTAGACCGTATTTTACATTTGTGTGCTTCGTTCCCCACAGCAGAACAAAGACGACCGCTAGATTCCACTTTTACGATCATCTCAATCATCATCACTCAATCATCGAAATATCCGAGTTCCGTTCATGTTTTCAACAAGCCAAACTTTCATTGAGACTCCCGACTCGAGAGGACAATCTGCGATGCGATCGGACAGGTTGCAAAGTCTCGGTGGATTCAATGATCGTATTCTTCCTTAACACAGATTCTGAGGTTTCGGCTTCGAGACATCGAACTCTGACGTCCTCCACCAAAGACGAATCCATTCAACACTCACTCGGCCACTATTATTTCCCGACTATGATATTGAGTCATAAAATCAGCCACAGCTGGATACTGAACCGACATAGTTGAGACAGGCCATCGGGGTCCAATTGAACACTTAATAGTGCGAATAAAGAATTTGTCAACCAATATCTCCCGTTGGAAGTCATCGATCACATAGAGAACAGGGAGCAAAATACCTTCCGTTAGAAAATCTGTTGAGTGCACTCTGTCTGAGGTTATTTGATGATGAGCTACGGCTTTGAGGAAGATGGAGGAAAATTGTGTCCAATATGTTTCACCTTTGCAAGGTGGTACAAGGAAGACCCTTGTACCTCGCTGAGCACGACAGCAGGCTACACTCTTGTTTCCAGATCCGGCTATCAAATAAAATCAATCAATCTTGGAGGGATATGGGAAAGAGAAATAGATAGAATCTAGAGATGCTGTCTACGTTATAGTAAACCCATCGAAATCCCTTTTGCACGAATCCATCCTGCCGAAACCCCTCTTGAATAATCCCATTCTGCGGAAACTCATTCCGCAGAGTCCCACCTCGCCGAAAATCTACTCATCCTCACTCGGGGCTGTCACAGCGGACGTGGAGTTCTGTATTTTTTTCGTGGCGCAAATTCATCTCTTTTCAGGGTGCTCTTCAATGAGCTTCGACCTCAGGGAAGTCGCTCCGTCTTTCTGCAACGATTGCCACAGGAACATTGAGTGAGATATGATGAGAATAATGTCGAATAAATGCTCGCGGACGAGAGTAACTCGTTCCTTTCGTTAAACTTCTCAGGGTTTTTTGTTGTCAGATCTTAGGGTGAACTAGAATTCCGCAATCTCTGCCTAATGAGGCGACCACTGGCATGTAGATACCTCTTGAACAGCTTCGATGCCTCATCAAAGGCAGTGCCGATGAGTGATGGACATCAATGAGATTCTCGCTGAACTGTTGTTCGTGTATCAGATCGATATCTCTTATCGATTGGCAGACCCCCAACGAAGCTGCAACGACATCGCACGTAATGAGACAAAAATCATCGTTCTTTAATCGAGACCTTCCTTTCGATAAATTCACCCGCAGTCATGAGATATGACGATCAGTTGGGACCACATTCAGCAACTGAGCGAGGTCATCGTTCGTACAAGCGCTGAGTTACTAAGATGTTGTCGCGGTTCATTCTCATGTCACATGTCACATCTCCATTATTTTAGATTTCGAGATTTTTGCAGAATCTCACAGATATGATCAGCCCGAACCGTGAGCGCTTCATCGCGAGCTCGGGCAAAAGAAATTCCTATTTTCCAAAGCGTCACATTTCTATGCATAGAAGGTTATTCGGAGTCCATCCGTAATTCTGAATGAATCATTGACTCATTCTTATCCGAACCTTTCCTTACGCACTTCGTGCGCGGAAATTACAGTCCGTCCGTCACGTTCCAGTGAATAAACGCCTGAGAGCTGAATCTCGAGGCGGTTTCGGGAAGTGTTCAACGGTAAGCGACTGATCGCTTTCTGGTTGGGCGTGGTATTTACCATGAGGTCAGCTTGTTCGAACGCTCTCAAGTCTCTCTTGATGTGATTGCATTGTTCGGGATTTCAGACTCACTTTCGATCAGATTGAACGTGAGACGCTTTCATCGATGGTCCGCGATGATTTGAATTGGAGAGCTAGCCAGCTGTTGATAGCTTGCTCCCTGTACAAGCCTTTCCGCTGCGGCGATGTCAGACGTGTCGTTACAGAACTCCGAGAGGAGGAGGTTGCGTTGAATGGTTTGAAAAAAGATGGTCCTCGCGTCGCAATTGCTGATTGCGGAGTAATGGTCCTGTTCGTGGCTTCCCAGACGAAGTTCTGGGATTGTAGGTAAGCAGGAGTCAAAGTTTTCCAACTAACAAGGAAATTCTTTCCGTCCTCCCTCAACTAGTTGTTCTAGATTCATGTTGGCTTGGTTGTTCCGAGACAGTACTCATCAACGTATCACCTCATGAGGTTTGATGGAGCGAAGACCCGGGTATGCCTCAAAAGTTTCTGCAGTATCCTCGGAATTACAAAGGAGATGCACGGAACGATTCGATGGTCGCTACCATCCGTGATGCAGTGAGAAAACACATCGAAAGCTTCCGTTGCTTTCCCAGCCATTATGGTTGGGACAAAATGCCGAATCGAAGATCAGCATCTGTATCGATTCGTGGCCTTCGGCTGGCGTTTCACGAGAAGAACTCTCAAGACCCTGTGGTAGCCGGTCGCACCTACGACCAATACCGGCTCCTGTTTTCCCCAGATGACAACTTGGGTTTTGGTTCACATCGGACAGACGTACATATGTACTTGCGAATCCTGTACCGAGGCAGACTTGTCTTCTCGGTAGAAGGCTCAGGCAGACAAGAAGATGCAGCTCGCGACGGAACTCTTGGTTCACAAGCGTGAGGCGCGGAAGTTCTATCATTTCCTGGACGAGGATTCTGCAGTGTTTGCCATCGATGTGATGCAGAAGCAACCTCTGCCCAGTTTCCTATCGGAGTGGCATTCTACGCGCGCCAACTTTGGCAAATCGTCTTGGGAATCGTGCGCCATTATGGGAAGAGATCCCGACAGGTCAAAGATGAATGCCGGAAGAGGCTCTGATGAAGTACCCAGTGCTATGTTTGATTTCTTCAAGCTATCACCGAAGCTAATCCGCAAGTCATCAAAATTAAAGTGTTCTCCGAATCCTGCGCCCGCCGCCCAGAATGAAAACTACTCACTCCTCCTGGTTCTGTGTGGATTGGGTCGTGAGCTCAAAATTGCCATCGAGCTGAACTAACCTTTATTTTGACGGAGGACTCCGGCCTTCAAGGGGCGGGAGAATCAAATGAACGAGAGGATAACGACCCGGAGGTGACGCGAAAATGATATTGCAATATTATGGCCATTAGTTGTCGCTACTCGGGAGTTGCGAGCGATCGGTCGCTATTCAAGATTCAAGAGCAAGCTATGAGGTCGTCCATGGGTTTCTTTGAGATTCTTGTGTAGCGATGAGCGCCAACCCATGTAGTGCTAGGAGCTACAGTCCCACCTCCTGTAATTCGCCGGGACTTCGCTCACAGGTTCGTCAACGCCAACGATGACAAGCTGTCCGAGGGGGATTTCAAAAAAGAGAACCCGGTGCGATTGAGTTTATTGGATCGTTCTTGAGAGTAGGATACGGTGTCGCATCTGGCGTTTCCGACCGTTGGTGTTTCGCGAACGATCTCAAGAGATCCAAGCCTGCATCATGCTGTTCTTGCGCCGACCGGTTCTCCCGCACATGGCACCTTGTTGTGACGCACTTGTGGCACGGCGATCGATGCTTACAAGGTACCGATTCTAGCGACTCATAACGGGTGTACCATCCGCCCATACGAGATGGTCTCACTCCGTTGATCGGGATCAGTGGTCGATTGACCAGTCTTCGCATCCTATTCCTCCAAATACGCTGGTTGCGTCAAAATTCGCGGTCATCTCAGAATGCTGGGATAAATCATCAGCGTCCCTTCACTTGCATCATATGGTTTGACAACTATCGCGGAAACTGAGTGATGATCTTATTTCTAACAATCCGAAATGTTGCTTAAGCTATATTCAAGAAACACCTCTGTATCGCCTATACGACATTTCTGTCAATTGAACGAAACTGGAAGAAGGTGGCGCAGGAGGTGACAAGTTATCTTTCAAAGATTTGACGAACATGAGTTTATTTCCGCCCGTCAACAATCGTGGCGCTCAAGTCGCATTCGCCGTTTTTTACATTTCATTACACTTGTCACAAACTTATCAACTCCGTCGTGCGAATCTTGCAGTCATCTGGGCTCTCCCCATTCGGTGATCATCAAGTTGAATGAATTTGCATCAGAAGCCACTGTAAAACCTTCGTGATGCAGCAACGACCAGCAGAACCGGAGTCCTCCGCTACTCCTGGTTCGGAATGCTACAAGCTGGCGGCAAGTTTTTTTCGCGGGGGCCAGAAGGAGACAACTGATGTTGACCAGCCACAGCGGCCGGCATGGCACTGTGTGACTTGTCTGCCAACGGTTCCATGTGAGCCCGTAGTTCCTTCCCAGCAGACAGGATGTTTGGCCGTTTTGAGAAAATATTACGGAAGCATATTACGGCCGATTATACTCCTTTGTTCGAGAGAGTTGCGAACGTGCGAATTGTGGAAAATTGGATGCCTTAAGAGCTCCCTCTGACTACGGCATCATCAGAAACGCGAAGGCTTTCAACCTGTTGCGAGTCAGCAGTGTGAACCTATTCACGCAGTCGCTTCCAGTGAAGAAGGAAAAGCTCGATGATGTCAGGGTCAGGAATCTTCTTGGAATCTTGTGCAACATCACGTGTGGGTACTCTCCCAATAGGCTTGCATTTTCGTCCTCAAGAAGAGAAAGTTTGTAATTTTCAGATTTTGAAAACCAAAACGTCACATCTCCACATGGCTGACACGTTTTTCCAGCCCTTTCTCGTTGACTGATCGATCGCAAGTTTCGAAAATGATTCGCCCGCCGATAGTGACAACGATCGTATGAATTTCAGACGAAGTCATAAAACCGATTTTTGGTGACAGTTTGTTGTGGTTCTCTTGAAAAGCCGAAAAGTGGAAATGGGATGTTTTGGTTTTCGACTCTTCAGATGAGTCTTCGGAGTTCAAAATAAGGAATGACGTCGTTCCATTGATTATGAGAAGGGCTGTCAATTTTTCGTAGCATCTATGGACTATTCGCGGCCGATATTTCTGAAAATCAAGAAATTTGCGAAAACCGCGAGGTATCCGCGGCGGATCAGAATATCGGAACACAGATGCACAGAGTCAAGTCATTTTGCAACGAGCAGGACGTTAATAGCTGGTGACAGTGAATCATGAACCAAAAGCAGTCAAGTACCAGCAGCGTTCTGCTAACACATATTGTGAACTTGAAGATGTTGAGCATCGGGTCGCTGAGACAGATGAGGGCAATTTGGGACTCCCGAATTTGGATTGTTTTTGGAAACGTTCAGAGTCGCAAGCCACAACTCGGATGCGAGAATGAAGAAATCATGCGGCGTTTCTCTCTCTCCGAAGAGCAAGAATTGTGCATTTCAACTCGATTTTATCTATCCAAACGCAGACAAGTTCTGAGAAATCATCGGATTCTCGGAAATCGCCGATAAAGTAGATCGCCGTGAAAAATTTACAGCTCTGATTATTATGAGTGAATTGAAAATAAGCTGGGAGGGCAAACCGTATTCGAATTCTTCAACAGCAGACGGGAACGAGAAGAAAGTTTCACAAAATCGCATTACGTCATATTCAGTGTGTGGTCGCAGCGCGATCCGGTTATTTTTTTATTTCGAATTCGATGACCGCCAAGTTAGATACACTCAAGGAAGCGTCTCTGTCTGGAGCTCGGAATTTGAAAGAAGATGCGACTAAACAGCGATGCGAAACAGCTGACGGATTGTCTGGAACTAAACGGGCAAAGATGGAAACGAGCAATTTTTTCCGGAACAAGAACCACAAACCGCTGGGTCGACATCTCGAGTCGAGAAGCCACTGCGAGGACCACATCTAAAGGTCCATGTGGGTACCTTTCTGACTGACATCATTCCCCATTCAATATCCTATGCTCCGGAAATTCCACCGAATCTAAGCTCTGAGATAGGCAATGGTCATCTACTCTCGACGATTTCGTGACTTATTCCGCAGATATTTTTGAAACGAAACAAAACTTAATGATTCCGGATTCTAACGCTCCTCCCGCAGACCCAACGTACTCGATCATGTCCTACACTGACTTGGAAGAAATGCTCAAGAGTTATGATCCCATAGAAATTGGTGGCCCTGAAAAGGGCCGTTTTTTTTCGCTCTCCGATTCGAGAAGCTTAGGCAGCGGCTTTGTCGGTCTTCTTGGGTAGAAGGACAGCCTGGATGTTGGGCAAGACACCTCCCTGGGCGATGGTGACTCCTGAGAGAAGTTTGTTCAATTCTTCGTCGTTACGGATGGCCAACTGAAGATGACGGGGGATGATTCTGGTCTTCTTGTTGTCACGAGCGGCGTTTCCTGCCAACTCGAGAACTTCAGCAGCCAGGTACTCAAGCACGGCGGCGAGGTACACGGGAGCTCCGGCACCAACACGCTCGGCGTAGTTTCCCTTGCGGAGGAGACGATGGATACGACCGACGGGGAACTGAAGTCCCGCACGAGAAGAACGAGTCTTCGCCTTCGACTTCGCCTTTCCTCCCTTTCCGCGTCCAGACATGATGATACTATCGTTGAAAGAAACGAACGAGTTCGCCTGAGATCGACTCGCTGCCTCTTATACTATTCGGCGAGGGCGATTCTGTCGGCGCTGAGGGTTCCCTCTCTCAAAGCGCGGAACTTTTGGCGCTGTTTTCGCCTCTCTCAAAACACTGAAATAGAGCGGCAGGTTCGATGTTCGTCACTCTCGTTTGAGCAACTGTTCAACGATGCCGCCCGCAGCGAGTGGAAAGGCTGTCAAGAAGGCCGGAAAGGCCCAGAAGAACGTCCGTGCCACCGACAAGAAGAAGAAGAAGCGCAGGAGGAAGGAGTCTTTCTCGATCTACATCTACAAGGTCCTGAAACAAGTTCACCCCGACACTGGTATTTCATCGAAGGCCATGTCGATCATGAACTCTTTCGTGAACGACATCTTCGAGCGCATCGCCGCCGAGGCTTCCCGTCTGTCCCACTACAACAAGAGGTCGACGATCACCTCTCGGGAAATCCAGACCGCTGTGAGGCTCCTTCTCCCCGGAGAGTTGGCCAAACACGCCGTCTCTGAAGGAACCAAGGCCGTCACCAAGTACACCTCCTCCAAGTAGACAGTCGTCTACAACAAAAAAAAACGGCCCTTTTCAGGGCCACCAACTTCTAGAAGGTCGACCTCTCTGGTACATGATGTCTTGAAAGACTGCCATCTGCACCTTAGCCAATTTGAAGTTCGTTCTTAAAAATTACCTGATGTTTTTATTCTTCACACAGTGCTGTCCGCACTAGATCCTCCTCACAATCAGAGTTCACTAATTTCATTCCAAAATGGATGGAACTTCGATTTCTTGAGAACCCGTGTCCATCTGGCCATGAGTTCCGATCCCTGACCTTAATTGAAGTCACCGAACAGGAACTCATGAGAACAAAAAGCCATCGAACGACTTGCGGCGAAAAACGGAAGGCCACCCAGAACCCTCCAGAATCCTCCAGAACAGTTTTGCCCTGAATCGAGAGCCCCACTGACTTCCGCGACTGCGGCTTCAAGAATCTAGAGCAGTAATTTTCGATCAAACAAAGAACATGATGCGAGAAAACTCGTCGCACGGAGTTCTCCTCGATATCTTTCCCTCAGAGTCACTCCAAAGCCTCTCCGAGGCGACGAATATCATGGCAGAAAACAAACTGCATGAACCGTTCCGACAGTTAATTCTCGCCAATGAAAACTTCGAGTCTATTGAAACAAGAATACTCCTCGATACTTGGTCAAATCAGAAACTTCGAACCAAACCGAGGAGACAGAACATAGATGGGAAGAGTCCGCTTGAGACAAATTCAACCATGGATGAAGGAGTTCTATCAATGACAATAAAGCCTCCGCGTGGAAAGCTCACTCCTAATTCATATTAATTTCTCGTTTGTTCTGAATGCCGTGAGGTAGATGAGCTACTAGACTGGAGTGGCCCTGAAAAGGGCCGTTTTTTTTTTGGTGACGGATGAGTGACTTAAGCACGTTCTCCGCGGATACGACGAGCCAGTTGGATGTCCTTGGGCATGATGGTGACACGCTTGGCGTGGATGGCGCACAAGTTGGTGTCTTCGAAGAGACCGACGAGGTAAGCCTCAGAGGCCTCCTGGAGGGCCATGACGGCAGAGCTCTGGAAACGGAGATCGGTCTTGAAGTCCTGAGCGATCTCACGAACGAGACGCTGGAAGGGCAACTTGCGGATCAGGAGTTCAGTCGACTTCTGGTAACGACGGATCTCACGAAGAGCGACGGTACCGGGCCTGTAACGATGAGGTTTCTTCACTCCACCGGTGGCCGGGGCGGACTTGCGAGCAGCCTTGGTGGCCAGCTGCTTACGCGGAGCCTTTCCTCCGGTGGACTTACGAGCGGTTTGCTTGGTACGAGCCATCTTAACGCGCCGAGGGTGAACTCAACAATGAACGAACACTGGCAGCCCAGCGCCTCTTATAGAGAAACTGGCGGGAACGGTCGAGCGTCACGAGCGCCGTCTGGTGTTCGATCCAGTTGGCGGTCTTGAGAGGAGCAAGGTATAACCTGGGAGTCGAAATGTCGCTGAAATGACGCGAACCAGCAAGTCTGTGTACTCATGAAACGATGAGAATCAATGGATACGAAGTTCTAGACGATCGACATCCATATTCATCAAGATTGTCTCAAGCTTCCGAATCCCGCAGATAAAGGCGCGTTTACACTGTTTCAATCTCATGGCGCCATCTCATGGCGCAATGCGATTGAAAGCTCAAGCAAAAGGCTATGGAGCGGTCGGTCGGCGGTTGCCGACTCCTCGCTCCAAGCCGCAACCCGCCTTAAGCAAAAATACCGAACAGAGAAATTGAACGACATTACTCGCCGGTAATCTATTTCAATGTTGCCGGCGCGGGCTCCGATCGGCTGCAGACGAGTCAGTGCGGACTTCATCGCTGTTCCGCCGACCGCCCGCTCCATAGCCTTTTGCTTGAGCTTTCAATCGCATTGCGCCATGAGATTGAAACATTGTAAACGCGCCTTAAACGAATCTGAATGACTTGTTTCTCTGAAATCGAATACTGATGTTCGCTCAATGGCACAGCTTTTTGACCTAAATGTCTCGTCGAGGCCGTTCGGTGTCCTTGAGGGGAAAATAGTTCCCACACTTCAATTTTATGATTTCTAAAGAGTGCAAAATATTGGCTGTTGGCTCAGTGATTTCACTGTAGCTGAATATTGTGCTTCGACGGTGGATCGCGCCAACAGAAACAGTGATTCTCAAATAATGAAGGCTCATTTCAGAGAATTTCAGTTCAACAACTTTGGATTGAAATCTCGGAGCTTACGGCCGCAAAGAGACCGGAATCGAAAGATTCACTTCACGATGATAAAAATTTAACCATATTTTCTGCTGTAAAATGGCGGGAAGTTTCGGGATTATTTCATTCGAAACTTGCTCGATATTCCGAATCAGACAGCGCATCAATCAGACATTAGAAAGATAGAAGCACGAGTGAGCTTTGCATCTGTTTGAGGCGTCGCTGAACCTAACGGTCGTTTGAGAAATTCAAATCCGATCACGTGATCCCCGGCGGGGTTCGGCGTCTCTTTCCCTCTCCGCCGAGTGGCGCCTCCGGCGGCGGTGCTCTCCCACTCCATATAAGGCTCGCCGAGCGCGAAATCGTCATTCTGTTTCTGATCTCGTTAGAAACATGTCTGGACGCGGAAAGGGAGGAAAAGGTCTTGGAAAGGGTGGCGCCAAGCGTCATCGTAAAGTTCTTCGTGACAACATCCAGGGTATCACCAAGCCCGCCATCCGTCGTTTGGCTCGTCGTGGTGGAGTGAAGCGAATCTCCGGTCTGATCTACGAAGAAACCCGAGGTGTCCTCAAGGTCTTCCTCGAGAACGTCATCCGTGACGCCGTCACCTACACCGAGCACGCCAAGAGGAAAACCGTCACCGCCATGGACGTCGTCTACGCCCTGAAGCGTCAAGGACGTACCCTCTACGGTTTCGGAGGCTAAACACTCATCGCCCATTCGACTCGCTCGACAAAAAAAACGGCCCTTTTCAGGGCCACCAAACATTTAAAGATCTACTATGTTCAGCATGACGTCTCATGAATCTATTTGCCCCAGTACGGTCTCGTAAAGAATGATGTGGCAATCGTTTTCCTTAAAATCGAGTGATCCTCGTTGTCTTGAGAGCAGCAATCAACTTTCTGTCTGTCATGGCGTTGATTCATGGTGTCCAACCTCCTGAGTTTTCGCGAACGGATAAGTCTCGCAGAGCAACCGGGCTGCAAACTTGGGCTGCAACGGAAGCATCAGAATCGGTGAGCTTCGTCGAGCCATGAACGATTCTCTGAGGTTGATTCCAGAAAAGAAAGCGCCGATAAGGCCATTCATTCGTTCATCTACCGAACTCATATTGAACCCATGGAGTTTCCGAAACCAAGCGAGCTGTTTTGACGGGAAACATCTTCAAGTTTAGCTAGCTGGGCGGTCGAGTGAACTTCGTCGCTGGTGACACAGATATTCACTAACTTTGAAATGGATGAAATGCGACCGCGCTCAGTGTATGTTGTGGCAGAAGAGGAACTTCTGCTGTCTTCGCGACTGTCGCGAATAGTGATACGTTCAGTGGCGGATTTACAAAAATGCCGCCCCTTGGCTGAACAAGGTTGCCGCCTCCTAAGCCACTCGAATTTCCTTCTGCTTTACGTTTCAGGAATGGATGTGGTGGTTCGTTTGAACCCGTGTGAATGCGTTCTCCCAATGTCGCGCGCTCACTTTCCAACACTTTTTTTCCATTGATTTCATTTTGGAATCATCACACGCGCAGGAAGAGACTTATTGGAGCAATTTTTCGCCATCGAAAAGAGTCTAATGTGGGAAGTTCAATTCGATACTATTTTACTGAGTTCTCACATCGTTTCGACTTCTGATCAGAGAACTCTTCAACCACAGTGTCATTCAAACGGGTACTGGAAACCGCCAATCGGAAATGGAAGCCCAACAGAATTCGTCACAGGGGTAGCACACGCTGTAACTGGAGAGGCCCTCAGCTTCTGTCGCCAAGTCGAGCCTACAACTAATTACAGGCGCACTGCTTACGGTCGCCAACGTAGGTAGGTAGGCGTAAATGTTCGCCTCACTGAGAGAATGGACAGACTTCATTCTGTCATGGGATTGTCGATGGAATAACAACAATATTCGGAAAATTTTGCCGCGCCTAGGAATTCGCCGCCCTAGGCTGCAGCCTAGGACAGCCGGCCCTGGATACGTCCTCTAACTATTAGAAACAAGTACCGGAATCTCTGATGGAACGGCAATTTCATTCTTTTCAATTCAAGAACATTCAAGAGAGCTTGGGTGATGAGTTCATACAGAGAAAATTTTATCCAAACTTGCAGGAAGCAGGTATCCGAATATGGGTGAAATGAATTTAGAAAGTTCGTCGAAGGTTTCAAGAAGTGAAGTGAAGTGAATTTGAAAAATGATGGGATATTCTTGACGTCCTCATTATTTACGACGAGAATGACCTTGGTGGGGTGAAAATAGTAGGAACCCCACTCAAATCGGTGGACTGTAATTTCTCGGTGAATGACTATTGAGCTGTCAACCTTTTTATTTGTGGTGGCCCTGAGAAGGGCCGTTTTTTTTTTGGTTGGAGGAGCTTAGGCAGCAGCCTTGTCGGTCTTCTTGGGGAGAAGGACAGCCTGGATGTTGGGCAAAACACCTCCCTGGGCGATGGTGACTCCTGAGAGAAGTTTGTTCAATTCTTCGTCGTTACGGATGGCCAACTGAAGATGACGGGGGATGATTCTGGTCTTCTTGTTGTCACGAGCGGCGTTTCCTGCCAACTCGAGAACTTCAGCAGCCAGGTACTCAAGCACGGCGGCGAGGTACACGGGAGCTCCGGCTCCAACACGCTCGGCGTAGTTTCCCTTTCGGAGGAGACGATGGATACGACCGACGGGGAACTGAAGTCCCGCACGAGAAGAACGAGTCTTCGCCTTTGACTTCGCCTTTCCTCCCTTTCCGCGTCCAGACATGATGATACTATCGTTGAAAGAAACGAACGAGTTCGCCTGAGATCGACTCGCTGCCTCTTATACTATTCGGCGAGGGCGATTCTGTCGGCGCTGAGGGTTCCCTCTCTCAAAGCGCGGAACTTTTGGCGCTGTTTTCGCCTCTCGCAAAACACTGAAATAGAGCGGCAGGTTCGATGTCTGTCACTCTCGTTTGAGCAACTGTTCAACGATGCCGCCCGCAGCGAGTGGAAAGGCTGTCAAGAAGGCCGGAAAGGCCCAGAAGAACGTCCGTGCCACCGACAAGAAGAAGAAGAAGCGCAGGAGGAAGGAGTCTTTCTCGATCTACATCTACAAGGTCTTGAAACAAGTTCACCCCGACACTGGTATTTCATCGAAGGCCATGTCGATCATGAACTCTTTCGTGAACGACATCTTCGAGCGC
Source organism: Neoseiulus cucumeris (assembly GCA_021527715.1). NCBI lineage: Eukaryota > Metazoa > Arthropoda > Arachnida > Mesostigmata > Phytoseiidae > Neoseiulus > Neoseiulus cucumeris. Next base: position 762,822 of record JAJSRV010000018.1, on the reverse strand, counting down.
ATCGCCGCCGAGGCTTCCCGTCTGTCCCACTACAACAAGAGGTCGACGATCACCTCTCGGGAAATCCAGACCGCTGTGAGGCTCCTTCTCCCCGGAGAGTTGGCCAAACACGCCGTCTCTGAAGGAACCAAGGCCGTCACCAAGTACACCTCCTCCAAGTAGACAGTCGTCTACACCAAAAAAAACGGCCCTTTTCAGGGCCACCACTTTCTGAAAGGTCGATCTCTCACATTAGGATCATTCATACACATTCATTTAATGGTATCCGACACTCTGATTTTACCGCTGAGACTTCCAATGTCTATTTCTGAGACTCGAGTGTCTGCACCTCAGAAAAAATTGACTTATTTCCATTTATTCATTCATTCACGTCCGTGCCAGTAAATTCAGTAGGCAACCCCGAGATGAGGTATCGAAAACGACTTCCCTTGCCAGTTAGCGGCCTCTAACTTCAAAAATAGCGGAACCGAGTCGAAAAAGGGAATTCTTGCTGTGAGGCGTTACGATGAGAAGTCGACCATCGACAGAATGCATCCTCAGTTTTGCGGTCTCAAAGCGAAATTCACACAGAGACTCCGACACACAGTGCTCCGGTGCTCGACAACTCTCATCACATTTCAGAACTGCCCGGGAGTTTTCGCGATGAACTTTCTTTAAATAAGAAGAGAATAATTTCCTTGAGAATGATCTCATGCTTCGATAATACTCAAGAACGAAACACATGACCTCGGGGAGGGTCATTGACGGAACTTCTCTGCGGATTCCCGAGCCGTGGTCTTGGAACGAGAACGGGAGTTAAGGAACATGTAAATATTCTCGCGGCTTGATCAGCTGTTTCATGAGGTGATTGGAGAACTTTACGCGACGAAAGCCGCTAACTGAACTCCCAGTGTCGTGTATTCGAGACGACAAGCAGAAGCTGGGTCGAAATTATTACAGCGCAGATTTCTACCACTGCGTTCGAATCCCAAGCGGGAGCAACTCAGAGTCTTTGGGAGAATTGAACGCAGTGAACCGCCTTCGTAAACAAGCTGAAGTCCAAGTTATTTGACGTATTAGTAGCCATAATTATGTATTTTTTCAGTTTTTCATAAAGAACTTCATAACAAGTAAGTCTTCAGCCGCCATCGGTGGCGCATCGGCATCAATTCGGCCGCGAAAGAGGTTCCGTAGACTGCATATCTCGAAAAAGCCTTTGTATCCATCGATCACTTCCTGATTTTCTTATTTGAATTTGTCTGAGATGGACGTTAATCCGGCGGACATCGTTTCCAGCTTTCCGCTAATCTTTCAAATCAAGCGATCTCTTTTTGATCCAGATCCTCTCAAACGAGAGTTCATAGTTTCTCGAAATTTCTGTCATAGTATTCAACCGCTTTGATTCATGTCGCTCTTCGAGTACAAATCTGTTTAGGAGGCAGAGGGAGCTCGAGTTTGACTTTAAACAAACGAAGCGACGTGGGTTGGGATATTCAGAAGGACCACCTTCATGTTCGCAATGAATCGATTGATCTTCCGGAACAGGATCCGAATCTCCTCCGAGACTCTGTGAAGTCCGTGAGCTAGGCACGAGGCTTCGAGCGGCCTTGGACAGAGGAATTCATGGAGGTTTCTTGGACCGCGAGCACTTTCCTATTTTCTTCCATTTGCATTCTACGGTTAGATTTTATGTCCTCTCATAACTCCCATGGGTTAACCTTTGCACTTCCATTTCCTTATTTATGTTCCTTATTTATTTAAGTTCTATGTCACGCCGACTCCGAGTTGCCTTCTAGGTGCATGTCATTCTAAGTCTGCTCTTGGACCGTCCTTGAACGGAAGCAAAAGTGTTCGATCAGTTCGGGTGACGTCAGAGTGATTCCTTTGCGATCCATCGTCGGATCCATTGCCGCAGCTCACTCGGTACAATCTACCGACACAACTCGATATCGAATTGTCGCTCAGCCGCCGGCGACTTGACAGGAGTCAACGCCGTCCGGGCAACCGCGAATCCAAACATCCTCGAGCTCCACTGATAGACTTCCATAAGCTGCGAACTTCTGCCGTTCACCATGAAGGGGACGTGGCTTGGGCGGACATTGAGGTACTACGCCATCAAGGGCCTCGTTGATGCGTTGTGGATCGTGATGATCTTCAGCCCGTTTCACGCGTGGTATTTGTGGAGGTTCTGGTGGCTGCGACCGATAATCGTGAGTTGGAACTCGGGACTTTGTTTATCCTGTTTGGAATGGGCTTCGAACAATTCCATAATTCCAGGAAACTTGTGCTTCCAATCACCCCTCATAACCGATTACGTCTCGATCGAATGTCTTGAAGATATCTAATCGAGAATAACTAACTCTCCTCCAATTTCCTCAACTACAGGTGTGGTATTCACCTCTCATGATCTTCCTGTCGTTCAACTTCACGTGCTTCCCGATGACCGCGGTCTTCTGCCTGCTGAAGGACGGAGGGAAGAAAAGTTTCTTGAGACCGATACTCATGAAGTTCCAATTGCTCACTTCGTATCTATTCTTGAAGTTCTTGCACGGTGAGCGCTTCCGCCAAACTTCAACAGAGCTTTCTTCTTGAAACTCCGAGCTTACGAGTCGCCATTCCTCAACCAAGGCTCATATCTGTATTGTTCCTTCGACTTGTGTAGGTTCGGAAGTGCATGGGCTCCGGAACTTACCCAAGAGTGGCGGCCTCGTGGTTTACTACCACGCACCTTTCCTGCCTGTCGACATGGTTTACCTGTTCAGCTACGTTTACCTAAAATTCGGACGTATGATCGGAGGCTCAATGGACGTCAATTGGCACCAAAACTGCTTTTTTCGACCAATCGTAGAGGTACTCCGTTAAACGAATCATTCTTTTTCATGGATTTTTCTGAGTGCTGTCGATGTCGCATCGGCTCCGAGATTCGATTTAGCTTCACGATTCGTTTTTGGCCATCGCAGCTCTACGAATACACCAGCGATCGTCGACAACTCATCGAAGACTTGAAGAATGGCAAGTTGAGATCTGTCGCACCGGGCGGTGCCTACGAAGCGATGTTCAGCAAGAACTACTCGTGAGTTGCCATTCTAACAATCGAAACCCCGATTTCTGTCATCGAGAAGCCTGTCAGAGGGTGTTTTGTTGATTCATTCCGATCCAAAGGCTGGAATGGCGGTGTCGAACCGGATTCGCGAAGATAGCCAAAGAGACCGGCGTCCCAGTTGTGCCCATGTTCACCAAAAACCTCCAACATTCGATGCCGCTCACGGATTTCAATCGATCGGGTACGTTTGCGGCGTCGGGAAAGAGCGTTGGTCGATGCCTAACTCTTGCCTTATCTATCCATCTAATCAATCCAAGCACATTCTAGACACGATGAAAGATTGGTATGCTCTGATCAAACGGCCCTCATGCATGCCAAAATATTATTTGCCCGTCAAACTACGGACATACCTTGGCGAGCCAATCGTTTGTGGCAAAGATGAAGAGCCCGAATCATTCGCTCAGAGGGTAAGCTGATCTGATGGAATCGTACATTGGAACACAAGAGATCGATCTTGCGGTCAGCTGATAGATCACTTCATAATTTCACGCGACCGACTGACCGAACGGCGCGCGCTATGGAGAGCGACATGAGTTGAATCTTGCGCCACTCAGACTTGTCCGTCTTTGGAATTTTTCTAAATTCTCGACGAAAATGCCGCGGCTGCCATGTCTCGGAGCGGAGGGTTTCTGGACCGGCTGTTATTGGTTTTCCAAAAGAACGAGACTCCTATTTCCACATCATTCATTCCCAGGTGAGGAAAGCAATTGAAAAGCTTCGAGATGAACACCAACCGCCACGCCAAACATGCTGGGATGCTTTACGGGAGCGACTTTGGTAGGAGAGCTTTGCATGAAAGAGGATGGAGTCTGGGATGGAGCGATATGTACAAAATGAGATAAGTAAGCAAAGAAAAGAATCAGTCTGAGATTTTTCTCTCAAAAACCTGTTAGGCGCTGGGTTGAACTGTATAGCGGTACAGAGCATTCGGGATTTTCGGAACTCTAAACGTTGATTCAGAAGTCAGGAAAGGGAGACGATACGGAATAAGGTTGTGCATTCTTTTGAGCAGTTTCGTGAAGGGTGCTTGCCGCCGTTTCCTTTCGATGCCGAAGCTGCGATTGTTTGAGTAATGGAAAGTCGAAATGTGATTGGAAGTCTCTGAGAAGGGGTTGGAGGCGCGTGAGAAGCACAGGAAAATCTGGGAAAAGGGAATGCTCGGGTCAACAAATTGAAAACCACTGTTGAACAATAATATGACGAGATAGAGGTTGTTTTCCAAGAGTTTCCAGCTGTTGTGAGCTCCCGACTCAAGACCTCTGCCAAGGTCCGCGCCGTTTATCGTCGGAGTGCTTGTGAGTCTGCGGTAGCTCTCTCACCTCATCAGCGACACTGATTCAGTGGCAGTCAATAAAATCGAGCCATTCTTCAAAATCGGAGTCTTTTCCAACCGTCCAGAGCTTTTTGAGAAATGGTGGTCTTGACACACATGTTGTCGCGAGAAGAGTCAGAGTTTTTTACTTCTCGGAAACGGGCTCCTGGGTTGCGAAATTGGAAAAACTTCCGGACAGTCGAACAAAAACACAAATTTTAGAGGGTGGATTTATTTTATTGACCGCCGCTGTATGCTGAACGGCTTTAGGATCAGAATTTTGAGAAAGCTCTGGAGAGAGATCTGACTTGAGTTGAATTGAAACCGTCTCACGGACGAAGCCGATCCACGCGATTCCCCGAGACGTCACATTTCCGGATTTTCTGATTTTGAGATTTCCGTAGAATCTTGTACATAGATCTCGAGAGCCCGCAACTCTGAGTGTAAAAATCTTACTCCTCAAAAACTGCCTTCTTGCTTTCACCCGATTCAGTTCTCTTTAGATTGAGTTGAGGTACGGCGATCGGTGTCCAATGGGAGCGCTTCATTCTCAGCTCTCCACCGAACAAAAGTCTTCCAAGATCGGATTCTTTCCTGCAGCTTGTCGCGGTTTTCTCGAGAACCGAAAAAGTGGAGATGTGTCGTTTTCGAACTGGACTCTTCATTTGCTCCCGGAAGACAAACAGCATCGTGTGTCGCATGAAAAGCACGAATCGTAACTCCACAGGAGTAGAGTCCCTTCGACGACTGGAAATGTCTCTTCCAGATCCTCATTCTCAACCGAAAAAGGAAATGAAATGCCGTCCCCAATGCCCTCCAGAAATGTGCCCCCTAGTTACGCAGCTGAACTGAATACCCACGTGACAGCTTCGAAGAGCTCAGAAAGTTTGATCCGAACTCAATGGTCCGAGTTGACATTTGCAGCTGAAATCGGATGAATTTCGCGGCGAACCAGCTTTCGGACGCCATCTCATTCCAGGTGAAGTGAACCGAAGTGTATACGTGAGTCGCCACAAACTTTTCGTACTCCTCACCCGATTTCGCCGGATCCCCATTTTTGATTTATGCTGTCCAGCTCGTTGGAATGTAAGGAGATGGAGCACGTTGGTGTCGTAACATCATTCCTTCCGTACATTCGTCCTTCTTTTCCATCATAAACCCAGGTGAGGAAGTCGAGGATCTCCCGTGAGCTTTTGCAATTCGCGAAGGAGGTGTGTGCGGCGATGAACGAACGAGATCTTCGGGAATTTTCCGCCATGGGAAACTCTGCAGGGCCTCTTGGGACTCTGGGAGAGACTGAAAACTGGAAGCTGGATTTCGACCAGCCATCACAAATGTTACACTCATGTCTATCGCCCCAACAGCTCCAAACACTTTAGCTTCGATGTATATTGAGACCCACTGCATTCGCTCATGGTTCGAACAACAGAACTTTGGAGCAAGTGATCGAGAACTTCGATTCGGCCCACGGGTCATATGCGAATTCTTCAGACAAATCTCCGAAATTGCGTTCGTCTTTTGGGAATACCTTATGCGTCGAAAGTTTCTACCTCGAGTTAGGAGCGCTTTTGGACAGGATCAACTCGGAGCTCACCTCGCCACAAACCGACTCCGAATAACACGGGTATTCTTGCAAATTCTCGAGATTTCAGGGTAAGTTCGAAAATCGACTCGGCTCGCTCCTCATGTGCATAACTCAAACTACAAAAATTGAATGAAAGCTCCCTTTATAAGCTAACCTTGCGGAAAAACTGGAAAACCATCTGTTCATGAGACTTAAAGTTTCAAGACTTTCCCGTCCGGTAATTTCGTTCCAATTTTGTCGCACGAATGACGAAGTACGACGGATCTCACGAAGAGCGACGGTACCGGTCTCTGCAAGAGGTCTCATCGATTTTGTCCTTCAGGGGATCCCAACAACTGTTGTTCAATGAGACAAGATCGAACCATACACCATATGGTGATCCAAGTGATGATCAGATCAGTTTATTCGCAACTTTCCTGAATGAGGATCCGTGAAATGCCACAAAATCTTCTAATTTATAAGTAATTCTAGGATTCCTTAGAGAAAATTGAGAATCAATTCGATTTCTCGCTTTCCCATAATGAGGCAGAAAACAGACGGCGGCAGAATGCACGAGGATTCGATCACTAATACCAGATGTGTGATGCTCATCGCTGGTTCAAAACGTGAGCGGCCGCAAGCTGACGATGAGTATAACGAATGATCACCCTTTTCACCCGCGTTGTGGGAACCAACAACTTCTACGCTAAGTCTCGATCTGGCAACTCCCTCAAATCATTTCGAACCAAAACATTTGAACGAATTCTCTGCTCACAGCGCTCGCAGATCAAGCTTGAAATGGATTCGACCACCTACGAAGTTTACACCGAATGGAACGATGACGATTCTATGTTTCGGCTGTATTCTTGAAATGACAACAGAGTTATCGATCTCTCAATATATGGTGGCCCTGAAAAGGGCCGTTTTTTTTCTTCGTGTCGAGCGAAGCGAGTTAGGCGGCAGCCTTGTCGGTCTTCTTGGGGAGAAGGACAGC
>JAJSRV010000018.1:727574-755354 GCA_021527715.1 Neoseiulus cucumeris | reverse complement strand
TGTTCGTCACTCTCGTTTGAGCAACTGTTCAACGATGCCGCCCGCAGCGAGTGGAAAGGCTGTCAAGAAGGCCGGAAAGGCCCAGAAGAACGTCCGTGCCACCGACAAGAAGAAGAAGAAGCGCAGGAGGAAGGAGTCTTTCTCGATCTACATCTACAAGGTCCTGAAACAAGTTCACCCCGACACTGGTATTTCATCGAAGGCCATGTCGATCATGAACTCTTTCGTGAACGACATCTTCGAGCGCATCGCCGCCGAGGCTTCCCGTCTGTCCCACTACAACAAGAGGTCGACGATCACCTCTCGGGAAATCCAGACCGCTGTGAGGCTCCTTCTCCCCGGAGAGTTGGCCAAACACGCCGTCTCTGAAGGAACCAAGGCCGTCACCAAGTACACTTCCTCCAAGTAGACAGTCGTCTACACCAAAAAACGGCCCTTTTCAGGGCCACCAAAATCTACAAGATTGATCTCTCATGTTCGGCCATAGATCTGATAATTGTTTTGCACATTTTCAAGAATATTTTCCTTTCTTTGTTCTTTTCTCTCATCATCTATCTTTGCTTTGTTGAACTCGATTTCTGAAATACGACTGGGTTACGCGAAGTATGAAGGGCGGCATTTGACGCACCAAAATTCGGAAAAGGGTTCTTGATTCAATCCGTTGGCAGGATAACGGGAGGCTACCCGATAGTGTTCATTCTGTTCGATTATCTCTAGCATGCTCCTCTTACGGATTGTTTCGAGCTAGCAAAGTTGGTTCGCTCAGGAATTCCTACAGATCGAAGCTCTGAGCTGCTCGGCGAAATTTTCAAGATGCCTGAGATTTGGGGGATTCCTATCGAGCGGAAACATTCCGGCAACTCGTATCAACACCCATGTTCTGCCCTTCCGAGCAAAACGGAGAAGTGGCGGTCTCGGATTCCTCTGCATTGGGGGCGAAGCAATCTTACTCGGAATCTGCTCGATCGGCAGAGTTTTCATAAAGTGGTGGTTGAAGCTCGAGCTCAAACGGCTTGTATCATTTATCAGGGAAACAGGATCATGATAGGCTGTGACGAGAAGAAAATTTGGGGATTTTCAGAGGCGTTTCATGAAAGTCACTTCCAAGAGGGAATATGGTCGTCTCGTTGGACTCGCCGTGCTGATATTGGACGGGACAACCATCGAAGGAGAGCGAGACTTTTCGAAGGAATCGAGAGGGTCGCTATCATGGAACAAAAAAGTTCGAGAAAAGTACGGAACCAAAGAACTCGTTTCCAAGAGCGACTGCGTTGTCATTTGAGAGGTTCTAGGTTGGCCATTAGAGTATTAACTATTCGTAACCTTCAGCATGAGATTTGCGATCTATTAGAATTTGGTGGCCCTGAGAAGGGCCGTTTTTTTTCGACGAGACGCGCTAGTCGCTTAAGCGCGTTCTCCTCGGATACGACGAGCCAGTTGGATGTCCTTGGGCATGATGGTGACACGCTTGGCGTGGATGGCGCACAAGTTGGTGTCTTCGAAGAGACCGACGAGGTAAGCCTCAGAGGCCTCCTGGAGGGCCATGACGGCAGAGCTCTGGAAACGGAGATCGGTCTTGAAGTCCTGAGCGATCTCACGAACGAGACGTTGGAAGGGCAACTTGCGGATCAGGAGTTCAGTCGACTTCTGGTAACGACGGATCTCACGAAGAGCGACGGTACCGGGCCTTTAACGATGAGGTTTCTTCACTCCACCGGTGGCCGGTGCTGATTTGCGAGCAGCCTTGGTGGCCAGCTGCTTACGTGGAGCCTTTCCTCCGGTGGATTTTCGTGCTGTTTGCTTTGTACGAGCCATCTTAACGCGCCGAGGGTGAACTCAACAATGAAGCAACAATGGGCTGACGAGTGCCTCTTATAGAGAAAGCGGCGGGAACGGCTGAGCTTCTCGAGCGCCGTCTGGTGAGAGATCTGTTAAGATATCAACGGCTCATGAATCATGTTAGAATCGGGTGCAAAAGTTCTTCTACCTGGAACTGCTTCTCAGGAGTGGCGAATGAAACGCTAGAAAAATGTTCTGAATTATGGGGAAATGTGAATCCTTTAACATTTGAGCACTACCATTCTTGTCCATGGAAGCTGCTTCCTCTTCCTTTGAGGCTAGCACCTCCTTTTGAGAGACACGCAATCCGCATCAAAGCCTTTGAATGATGAATATTGCGACTCGCATAGGAGAAACTTGATTGACGATGAGGAGTTTGCGGATGTTGAGCAGATCGTTCGAGCCGTGGCGGTTCGAAAGAATCCACATGAATTACTATCAGCAAAAGAGAAGATTCATCGCTGAGCTAGAGTCGACAACGATGGCATTCCCTGATGCTGAACACTATCCTTCAATTTCGATCCTCATTCTCTCAGGATAAGACCTGAATCTCGTCGAGTCATCCCGAATCGTCGCACAGGATGCGATCTTCTTCTTCTCCTTCCTCTGGCGCACACATAGCCCGCTCGAAAACTTCGAAGCCAACCACGTGATGAGCAGCAGGTTTGGCGCCAATTCTCCTCGCCATTCGCGGCGGTGCTCTCCCATGCTATATAAGGCGCGCTGAATGTTGACTTCTCATTCAGTTTCTGATCTCGAGAGAGACATGTCTGGACGCGGAAAGGGAGGAAAAGGTCTTGGAAAGGGTGGCGCCAAGCGTCATCGTAAAGTTCTTCGTGACAACATCCAGGGTATCACCAAGCCCGCCATCCGTCGTTTGGCTCGTCGTGGTGGAGTGAAGCGAATCTCCGGTCTGATCTACGAAGAAACCCGAGGTGTCCTCAAGGTCTTCCTCGAGAACGTCATCCGTGACGCCGTCACCTACACCGAGCACGCCAAGAGGAAAACCGTCACCGCCATGGACGTCGTCTACGCCCTGAAGAGACAAGGACGCACCCTTTACGGTTTCGGAGGCTAAACACTCATCGCCCATTCAACTCGTCGAAAAAAAAAACGGCCCTTTTCAGGGCCACCAGTTTCTAAAAGATCGAATCCTCATGTGCTTGTCAAGCTGAACATCGTACTTTCCGCATCGCCGTGTCCCCTAGGAACGCGATTGAGCTGTCTGCTGGAGCTCTGATCGACAAATCATGATTCTTACAGTAGAGTTTTGTCGTCGTTTCAGTATAATTTCAGAAAGTCACTATTTCTATCAATGAAGGAGGTTTTCACACGGGATTTAGGCGTTTGTCGTGATGAATTGCTGTATCTCTTGTATGATTGGAAGCAGCGAACCCAAATCAATCACAGAAGTCGAACTTTCGTGATTAATTTGGCTCATGTTGTGTATTATGTTGCTTCTAGCTTCTAGCCAGACACGGCGTCTTTTCTCATGCTTGGCATGGTCTATCAGTCTGTGCTACTATCAACTTTCGTTCAGATCTTTCGACAGAAGCAATCATCGTCGAAACTGACTATATTGAAGAATCTGCGGCCCCAGAGGAAGAATGGCGGCGTTTTGCTGGTTTTCTGACTGAAGCATTCGTGTCCTGACAAGGTTTGAGAGAAGACTGTTTTTTAAACATCCATTTTGAGATCTCTCGTCTCTTCGGATGGACGATATACTTCTCAGTGCGGATTTGAATTCCATATCCTGTTTCCATATGGCATCCAATCTACAATGCACCCGTGTTTTGAGCCCTCCAGGAATGTATCCGACACCGGTCTACCTCATCTCACACAAGTTCATCGCTTCTTGATGTTCTCGAACTCTTCCAGCACAGACACGTTCCTCGCGGCCTCCAAACTCGCTCAGTTTCGTTTCGCGTGAGTTTGAAAAGGGAAGCTCATCAGAATTACCACAGCAGTATGGAGTTAACGCTCACGAAAACAGATCCAGATACAACTTCTCTCAAAGCTTGAATCCTAGTGAATAGATATGAAAACTTCAAACTCTACCGAGTGGGCGTTTACATTGACTCTGAGAAGAACTCGTCAGCTCTACGCAGAGTATCGAGAGTGACTGTGACTCACCATTAGCGACTGATGAGTCCAGCCTCAAACTGATCCTCACCCTGATCCCTGTTCGAAGTTCATCATTGTATATCGTACGCTCTCAGGGAAAAACCTCCGAAGACTGACAGTTATTGTAAGGATTTCCAACGCGTCCGGGAAACGAGAAACACGGTGGAAGCTATGTAACCTGTTCCTTGAAAATGACGTTGGGAATGATAGATGGTATACAACGAGTTTATTGTTGTTGTTGGTGATAAATCCCCGGGAACTCAAGCTTCATTCATTCATAACGCTCAAATGGTGAATGTTCTTACGAATGTCGTCCACTCATATTTGTTATCAAAAGGGGCGTCTTCGTGAACTTCAGAACTTCTTGTTTCCGAATGACTGTCGAGTCAAATCAAGAGTCTGAACTCGAGTTGTTTCAGCAGCAGTTCATTGATCGGGATCCTTCCCGATGTTTTTCAACAGCAACTTGACCACTCCCACGTTTGCTCTGATCGATGCCACGTCGAGAGGAGTGAAACCTCGAGGGCGACTTCTCGCGCCAACATCTATACCCGGAGCTCTAAGCAATAATCTGACATTCTCTTTGTGTCCGTAAAACGACGCTGAATGAAGAGCGGTGAATTCGTGATGATCTCTCGCATTGACATCGATGTCCTTCGCCATCAGCAGCAATTTGACTACTTTCTTATGACCTCCACTCGAAGCCAAGTAGAGCGGTGTTCGTCCTCTGGCGGAATCCTTCAAGTTCACTTTGATGCTTGGCTGTCTCAGCAGAAGTTTCACAATTTTTCCGTGACCTTCGCTTGAGGCAAGATGAAGTGCAGTTCGACCAAGGTCGTTTGCTCTGTTCACGTTTATATTCGGACTTTTCAGAAGTATTTTGGTCATCTTGAGGAAGCCTCTCTCCGCTGCCAGCATGAGTGGTGTGTATTTGATGCCGCCATCAATGCAATTGACATCCGCTCCCTCGCTAAGTAGGTGGACGACCGCGACGATGTCGTTTTCTTCCACCGACCTGATGAGATGATCATCCAGCTGATTGTGAGTTTCATTCGAGATCACCGGAGGTCTCTCGAATCGGACTGAAACATTCGGTCGCGTATTTCCAATCGTTGTCGAGCGTCTAGAGTCAATCTCTGAGCTCCCGCCGCGCCGCGGTTTCCTCCAGCTTCTCCACCTCCTAAGCCACCTCATGCTCACACACGTTCCTCTGAGAAGTACTCGAGTATTTTTCCTATCACAGTTCGTTCCACTAACTCTTCTCACCGTTCATCCGAGCAGCGCACTGAGCAGCCGCCGCAGTTATCGAACAAGGTCCACGCCAAAAGAAACATTACATTCCATCGGAGCGCTCTCGCTCTCGATAGCCCTGATCTCGAATTACATACTGGTCTTGAAAACTGTTCACGATGACGACATTCCTATTGATGCTTTCCCGAATCCGAAACTGTTCACTCTTCCATTGCTTCGGGAACTGGCCAATCTCATCTGAGGTCGAGATATCAAGTTCCCGAAGGCATAAATATCTAATGTTTTTTACACCAATAACTACTTGAAGCACTCGTTTTTCCTCGATTCAAATCACCTTAAAGTCCCGCGTACCAGGAACCTTTCGGTTCACGCAAGCGTCCCGCGAGGGGGGAAGGGTTAAGGGGAAAGTTTCTTATACGCGGCCTTTCTCACATCCGGGACTTTCAGGTAATCGTGATTATTCTGACGAAGATGGAAGCTTTAATTAAATTAATGAGCCCGATTCACTCACAAAGAAATCCGGCGGATAAAAATCATGAATCCACATATATAATTGTTCCCTTCTATTTGGTTTTATTCGAGTGGGAATTCGGTTGCATGCGTGATAAAGTTCAAGGTGAGTCTAGCCACTCACGGACCGAAGTTCTTCGAGGGCCCCACACTGGAAAACGCCTCCGGCAATCAGCCTAGCATTTCCTTTCTGAACCTCTATGGCAATACGTTGCCTCAAGAACGACGCCCTGCTCGTTATCCTTCGGCCAATCTCCTTCACGAACTTGAGAGCTTGTTCGCCCCACACTCCCGACGACTCGATCACGAACGGGACGAAGATGTACTCATTGAGTAGGAACTCGTACTTGGCACGCTTCTCCTGTTCTCCTCTGGAGGCAACTGCTCGTACAGTGACATCCCAGATGACCTGCTTCCCACGAGACCTCGGTTCAAGAGTGATACCGTCTGGACGAAGTTCATCGTTTGCCGATAGGTGCATCGGTTCCTTGGAACTCGGTGTGCCAGCCTGGCGCAGGGCTCGGACCAATAAGTCGTTGATCGCTTCGTATCGAGCGAGGCGCCCAGAGGCGAGCTTGAAGCAACTCAATCGGTCGATTTGTCTTCCGCACAAACAGGCACACTCTTCGACCAACGGCAAGCCGAGACTCAGTCCGACCGCGCGGATGAAGTCGATGTCGGGCATTAGTGTTCCGAGGTTGCTGCATGGAATGGCCTGCAGCCACCAACCGGACTCTGGTAGCGAAGCGTTGGCCAACCGGATGGCGTAGATTTCGGACTCTGCGAGTTTCAAGCGGAGCTCGGTGAGTGTTGCCTCGCTCGCAATTTTCGACCATTCAGACTGACGGGTTCGATCGTCATCGTCCGGTGCCTTGCCGTATGTGGCGATGAACTGCGCTGTGGCCTCTTCTAGCAGATGAACACGATCCGCAAGGGGTCCAAGGATGTCCTTTGCGTCAGGCTCTGAACTGTGGCACGACGCAGCGAACGCCGGCAGAGCAACTCGGGATGGGGTTGGAATGCCCATTCCGCCCTTATTGACATATATGATCCACACACTCATTTGATTTGATTTGATTTGATTTGCACTTGGTTTATTTGATTTGGAACTGCTGTCAACGACGCTTTAGTTCTCAATATAAAATAATAGTGATAAAAGGAATAAAAAAATAGATAAAAGTATTTAAGAGCTATACATACATCACAGTTTAACCTGAGCATTGAGCATTCGGTCCCTCAACTTTCCCCGGAAGCTTCTCAAAGAAACCATTCTACGAAGTTCCCTCGGTAGGGATCCCCACACCTTTGGCAGGCGATACAGCAGAGACTGGCGGACAAGTGTTTTTGTCGAGTGCGGCAGACTGAAGGTTGTTTTCCTGTGTGTCCTGGGAAGCTTCTTCTCGTTGATTTGGAAGCAGATGTCGTCCGGCACGATACGCTGTAGCGACTTGTAAGCTAGTATTGCGGTCTCGAAGTTACACAATTGTTCCACTCGCATCAGGCCCTCCCTGACCTGAATCGTTCCGACGGACTCGTGTCGCTTGAGACCAGAGATCGCCCGAATCCCGTCGTTAAGAACGATCTGCGTTCTACGGTTGATGTTTCTGAAACCTCCACCCCAGACGGCGATTCCGTAGGTGATGATGGGAACCAAGAGTGCCTTGTACACAAGGCACTTTTGGTTCCATACATTTGGTTTGATACTCGCGCAGGAACTAGTCATATTCGCGCATTTCCCATTGCACTGGTTTGATGAAGCCGGCAAAACTTTCCGGATGACACAGAGTGCGTCCTAAGAACGGCATTGCTGAGTTCGATCCTCCGAGATCTCCTCCACGCAGGAATTTGGTCTCGAAACGGAATCCTGCTCTGCCTGTGTCCCTCAAGCAGTCCTCCAGAGTACGCCGGAATTCTGATGTTTCGCCGAGGTGCGTGAGGTGGAAATGCAACAGCAGAACCGTGCGAGGAATCCGATGAAGAATCTCGCGGAGTTGCGACGGTTCGAGTGGAGCTAGGGATCTTGTTCCAAGGCAGAGTTGTTTGAAGTTTCTGCCGGCAGCGAGTGCCTCCAAGAGTTCTTTGGAATTCAGATGCGAATTGAAGCCTGACAATTTGAAGTTTCGCAGGCTCTTGCATTCTTGGATGAAATCTCGCAAGCCGGAGAAGCCATACATCCGATTGAAATGCAATCGTATCGTGTGCGCGACCGGGTTCGCCATTTTCTTCAGGGCGAGGGGATCTATGGCGACGTTGTTGAAAGTCAGCTCCTCCAAGCGATTAAGATGTTTCAACCGTGGAATGTCTTCCGCGGACAGCGGTGTTGAACACCGAAGGCAGTTAAACGTTGAAATCATCTGGCAGAACTCAAATGACTGTATTACTTTTCCTTTTATGAAGAGCTTCCTCAAATCGAGCCGCCGCAGTGATTGCTCAACAATGTCGTTCTCGGAGCTTGAGTTCTCGCACGAGGGATTACACATTGTGCCGAGTTCTCCTGGTTCGCTCTCACTTGCAATCTCAAGAACTCGCATAGCGCAAAGCGGTATCGCGAGACTCTCCAAATAGGGTGAAGACTTGACCAAGTTGTGCCAGAACTTGTCCGAAGAGATGCCGTGGTAGTCAGTGAGATCCAGCTCGACGAGCTTTTGCGTGAAGAGCTCGGTGAGATGTAAGCGATCTTCTCTGTAGTCATTGGGTGCCATGATTCGCAGTGACCTGGGATTCCCCCACGGAGATCGGACGACCTCTCTGTCGATGCTTCTTGCCGTCAAATCAGCTACATGAAACTGTTTCAGAAGCTTGAGTTGGTCGTCGGTTACCACAGCTCGCCCCTCGTCTGTGTTGAAGAAGCCGTGTTCATAGATGTAGGAGTCCTTTTCTCGCTCGATCCATTCTTCAACTCCAAGACTGCGATTTTCAGCGAAAACTCTCCTCAGGAAAGCGGCAACGTTCTTGGAACTGCCCGATGACAAATGACAGGAACAGACAAATGTATGGAGATTGTCCCACCGGTCCCCATACAATTTTGGTATGATCCCATAGGGTCGATGCTTCGCTCGGCCGATGCAATTCACGTGCACATTCTCCAGACCGTCCAAAACGTTCATAAAACCGATTAGCATACGAAGCGAAAACGTGTCGGGTCGAACTTCGACGTAGAGTTTCTTCAACAAACTGGAACCGGTCAGATGTCCGCCGTCCGTGTGATGCAAAGTCGCGAACGAAAGACTCAGCGATTCCAACTTGGATAACGAGATGAGAATCGTATCAAGGTCCTGATCCCAGAGCCAAGTGTTGACGACGTCCAACTCCGTCAAATTGTAACATTTGAGGATCAATGAGGTTGGCAGAGGCAGCTCTTTGCATTTTGACATATCAAGCGTGCGTATGATGTCTCTGTTTTCGAACAAGTAATTCTCAACTAACTTTGATTCCCTTGTTAGCGTCACATTTTCCATCCGCTTGAGAGTGATTTGCTTCAGCCTCCTGTCGGCATTCCCGAAATGAATCAGTGACACCGAGTCCAGGTACGCGGCGATCGTCTCGAGGATCTCATCGGGAAAATTGAGGAGACTCATCCTGAAGAGAGGAGTTTCATGAAGATCAAAATCATGAAAATGTTGGCCGGGAGTTTTCGATGCAACGTCGAGGTTCGAAAATACGATTCAAATTCCGAGAGAGACAAATCTCAGCAAAACATTGCACTCACCCAAGTTTTTGAGGACAATTCGGAAGAGTTGGGACGAAAGGAACAACTGAATAACTGCATCGCTGAAGGTTTATATACCAAAGAGATCAATGAATTTCGCTCTCCATTCTAGATCAGATCAGCCTTCCGCCGCATTCATGAAGTTCGAACTGAGATAAGCTCGAAGTATGACTCTGCGGTCCGGAACCTTCACGAACTCTCTGGCAACAGGGACTGGACAAAGTTCATGCCCATGAAGCGATTGCTTCATCATTCCGGCGAATGATTTTCCACGAGCAGGCACCAACTTCGCTTGAAAACCGATCCTCACATCAGTATAGTCGATTCCACGACACTTGCCGATAGGATGTGTCTTTGCGACTCACACGCGATCTCCCATTGAATACAAAGTTGACCGCAAACATCGGTGAAATTCTACAAAAACGGAATTCGCGTTCAAAGATTGCAAAGCAAAGTTGATGAGGCTCGAAGGCCACCGGAATGATCGTCAGAAGTTGACCAAAACACCGAGCTCGATTCTGTCATGAAAAACTGTTGATGAGAGGGACGAGAGGCGGGAAGTAGATTTACTCAAGTCCAGAAAACCCTATTTTGTTTTAGAGTAGGTGACTAAGGGGTTGTGGTATTGGGGGTTGAGTTCGGAGCCGTCGAAACCTTCGCTCCAAAGGGTGCGAGGTCGGGGGTCGGTCGGGAATGTAGGTCTTAGTGAATTTAATATCAATCTTCGATTAGGGTAATCATAGTACACGCAGCGCCAGGAATGAAAGAGAGAATCTCTACAGGTCCATCATTATCCCTCGACTGCTCTACAGTGCACCACTTTGGCGTCCTTTCCTTCGCAAACGTTTCAGGCTTCTAGAAGGTGTACAAAAGTACTTCAAACGCCGACTTGCGATCAGATGTGACGGGACTCGGGATGCGTCGCACATTCCGGATCTCTTTCCACTGTTCGATGACTGTGATATTAATAGCTTGAATAGCATTGTTAAACTCGGTCTTTTAAATCACTACCTCTATGTTCGCCCTTCCCGTTTGAGGAAGAAATTCTCTATTAGAACGAACTCACGACCTTCAACCGATTGCATTGCAAATATCTTCTTGTGTAGACTTGCCCGTAGGCTGAGTGATGAAGGTATCCCCGAACCCTACTCGGATGCAAACCCTTTATGCAAATAAAGTGATTATTGATTGATTGATTGATTGATTGAGAATCAATCGCGTGCTTTCGATAAAACTGCAAACTTCATTTAAAATCTGATAATATGAAATATTTATTGACAGAGAGATCAGTTTTCTATAGCTAGGTTATGTAAGTTGGTTTAAGGAAACCTTACATCTCAGTAGGTGATATGAGGTGATGAGGTGCCTGTTCTCCAATTATCTTCCTTCCATTTATCGGATCCGGAGGCTTCTGTGTAGAAAAGATCAGGGTCGATCGCGGCAAGCCGGCTTTCCCATTCTTGGCGATGTTTGTATTCCTCATTTAGAGCAGATTGAAATCTGATAAAAACAGTATGACTTGTTTGCATACATATACAGTCATTTCTCGATTTAGTTTAACAGGGTCCAGGCCGCAGAGAGTGTTCACTAAATCGAGCGGTTAACTCAATCGAAAGGTGCTTCCCGACCAGTTTCTTCGAACAATTACACGGAATCCGAGCCAAAGCAGCGTATCCGAACGGAGAGTAGCGCTTCATGACTTCCAAAGCTCCGAGGAGTAGCAAATGAGATGGCTTCTGGAGAGTGGGAAGTTCACTATCGTCTGAAGTGACATCAGAGGATACGTCTTCGTGCTCGTGATGCACGTACATTCTCTCACATGGTTGGGGCGCTTTCAGCTCTTTACTTGATGGAACGACTTCAGCAAAGCAAGCTTTTTGGGAAAATCTGGCTGATCCGTCGACTAAATCG
The DNA here is from genome assembly GCA_021527715.1 of Neoseiulus cucumeris. Lineage (NCBI taxonomy): Eukaryota > Metazoa > Arthropoda > Arachnida > Mesostigmata > Phytoseiidae > Neoseiulus > Neoseiulus cucumeris. The sequence goes on along the minus strand of JAJSRV010000018.1, from coordinate 744,010 downwards.
TGATGTTTTATTATATCGAATGTTACCAAATCGAGTGATCTATACAATTCCCACTCACAGAGTCCGGTACAGGCATCATCGAGCTTTTACTGAATCGCGATGTTCACTAAATCGAGAAATGACTGTATTTGCACATCTGAGGAACGCTCGAAGAGGAAATGATTTGATCAAATCACTGAGGAATCACTTGATCGAAACGGCCATGAGGTGGGCGGGATCAGACATGTCAAGTTAAGACTACTGATAATCACTCATGTCCCATTGCTCAGGTTCGACGAAACCGGCAAAACTTTCCGTGTGGCACAGGCTGCGGCCCTGGAACGGTTCTGCCAATTCGTGGGCTATCGATGCTCGGTCTAAGGGCGAACTTTGATCAGACATGAATTTGGTCTCGAAACGGAACCCCGATCTGCCTGTCTCTCTCAAACAGTCTTGCAGAGCGCGTCGGAATTCAAATGTTTCCTGGAGATCCTTGACGTGGAAGTGCAACAGCAGAACCGTGCGAGGAATCTGATGAAGAATCTCGCGGAGTTGCGACGGTTCGAGTGGAGCTAGGGATCTTGTTCCGAGGCAGAGTTGTTTGAAGTTTCTGCCGGCAGCGAGTGCCTCCAAGAGTTCTTTGGAATGTAGAGGTGGATTGAAGCCTGACAATTTGAAATTTCGTAGGCTCCTGCATTCCTCGATGAAGTCCCGCAAACCGGAGAAGCCGAACATCCGATTCAATTGCAATCGTATCGTGTGCGCGACCGGTTTCGCCATTTTCTTCAGGGCAAGGGGGTCTATGGCGACGTTGTTGAACGTCAGTTCCTCCAAGCGATCCAGTTGACTCAACTGTGGAATGTCATTCGCGGTCAGCGGCTTCGAACATCGAGGACATTGCCAAGTCGGATACGGATACATGTACATGGCCAAATGTTTTGCGTTTCCTTTGATGAAGAATTTCCTCAAATTGAGTTCTCGTAACGATTGCTCAACGATGGTGCTCTTCGGATTCGGGGTTCCGCGCGGACGATTCCAGATCGTCCAGAGTTTCCTCCGATCATCGCTAGCTCTCCCTTGAACTCGGAGGGAGCAAAGTGGTATCGCAAGACTCTCCAGATGTGGTGCACACCTGATCAAAGAGAGCCAGAGCTCTTCGGAGAAAGTACCGTGATAGCCGGTGAGATCGAGCTCGATGAGCGCCGGTGTCAGAAGAGGGTTGAGATTGAGTTGATCCAGACCCTCTACGGAGCCTTCGAATCCCTGAACTCGCAAAGATTTGGGATCTCCCCACGGAGATAGCAATGACCTTCTGCCATTGGTCCTTTTTGTCAGATCGACGACGTGGAAGTTCTTCAGGAGATGATGTTGTTCGTCAGTTACTATATCGTCCATGTTGTCTGTGTTGAAGAAGCCTCGTTCGTAAATGTAGCAATCTTTCTCTTGCTCGATCCAGTCCTCGATTTCAGCAGTCTGAATTTCGGCGAAGACACTTTTCAGGAAGAAGGCAATATTCTTGAAGATGTCCTCCGATAGATAACACGAACAGACGAATGTGTGAAGCTTGTCCCATCGCGAATGTTCCAATTCGGGCAAGTAGTCATAAGGTGGGAATTCTGTTTTCCCGATGATATTCACATGTGCATATTCCAGGTTCTCTAACACGTTCATCAAATCAATCACAAAACGGAACGACGAAGTGTCAGGTCGAGCTTCGACGTAGAGCTTCTTCACCGGGCTGGAACGCCTCAGGCGAATGGGTTTCGTGGAGTGCAGAGTCGTCATCGAGAAGCTCAGCGACTCTAATCTCGACAGCCATTGGAGCATACTCTCGAGTTCTTCGTCCCAGAGCCGCGTGTTTACGACGTCCAATTTGGATAAGTTGTAATAGTTGATTATTTCTGAGCTGGGTAAAGGCAACCATTTGCAGTTTGAGAGATCGAGAGTCTGTACCGCGTCTCCGTATTTGAGCAGTTATTACTCCATCGATTTTGACTCCCATGTTAGCTTCACGTACTTCATCTGTTTGAGAGTGATTTGCCGCAACCGAGTGTCGGCGTTTCCGAAGGCGATCAGCGTCACCGAGTCCAGACATGTGGCGATCATCTCCAGGACCTCATCAGGAAATTTGAGGAGACTCATCCTGAAAGAAAGGGGAAATTTCATGATGACGAATGGCGGACTTTTATGCTTCTCGGAATCCTTTTTGATTGGGCTAGGGGAAAATGATGTAACTTGTGGTGGATGCGTCTCCCTTCTTCAAATACGATTCATTGCAGTCATCTAAGTACTACAATCTGTCTTTACGATATCGAAGATCTTCGTTCGGGGACATTTACAAAAGCTGAGAGTGACATGAGTTCTGAGTTTTCGGGACAGCTGGAGTTACTTCCTGATTGATGAGGGCCAAGCGGAAAAATTGAAATCGCGAATCCCGACTCTAAGATCCGAGGACCCGCAAGAAAGTCGTACATACTCACTTGGATGTTTGAGGAAATTCCTGAGAATTAAGCCCTTGGAAGCTCGTGGACTCCCTGAGAGAGCGACGGAAGGTGGTTACTGAACACCTCGAGCACCGAATCGATAGATGTCTTCAATCGCTCTGACTCGTAATGCAACGAAACTTGAGCGATCGGGCACTTCATGTGTCGGAAGATGGCTGATAATAATCGTTCTCTCACTCGACGATCAGCCCTCCTCCGCATAGAGTCCGAAGTTGACTTATCTCAGATCGAGATCTTGAACTCTGGATATACCTATCAGGGCAACTCCGCGAAAGTCGATAAGGGCTGAACAAAGGTCATGTCTGGAAATGTCTGGACTTAAGCATCGGTTCCCCCGTCGCGTCGGCAGGCTTCACTGCCAGGATGGATTTCCGCGACATTTGCGGGTCATTTTCTGAGTCGATTTCCTTGAGTGGGAACTCCAGAATTGGGCCCATGGAGCTTTTGGTTACTTAGGTGTAGCACGTCCTCATGAAAATCACTTTGGTGTCATCGAAGAGTTCGAGATATCATCAGAGTCGACTCCGATGTGCTGGGGAAGGAGAGTTTTCGAACTTATTCGACTCGATCAAAGTTCAGGTGGATTATCATCCGAGGGTTTTGACATCACGCACAGAGGAACAAAAAACAGTCATTCGAATAATTGGAATCGTTGTGACTTCCACTGCAATAGACTGAGTTCAGTAGAGGATTCATTCAATTCAGACCTCCACAGGTTCTTCTTTTTCTGAGGAGAATCCGCTGTGGATCTGGTCGATGTTCGGTATTCGAGTTTATCCAACCGAAAATCTGAATGAGGACCATGAAGTACCTGATCAAAAGTCCTGTTTATTACGATTAATAGTTCTTATCTCATATCGAGCGATGAATCACAGTCTTTCACAAGCTCACAGCCCTGTTTACGGAGACTGGGCACAAACGGCGCGATTCTTACCGTTTGTATTCAATAAAACCGAGGCATAAAATCAGATTTCGTTAACAGTCCATCGTATGGGCTTTACGACCCCGGCAAAACATTCCGAGTAACACATTCCGCGTCCCGGAATCGATTCTTTCATCGTGTGATCGATCACCCTGGCTTCTGCAACTCTGCGTTTCTTTCTCGGTTCTTTCCTCACGTCCACCAGAAAAGTACTTCGCATCGCACACTGCAAGTTGTGGAAGTGCATGAACTTCACTGAAGGAGGAAATTTCTTGATCCTATCCTGGAATTCAGAAATCCCGTAACTTGATGGATATAGGTCTCCCAGGCAGAGTTGCTTCAACTTTTTCCCCGCTGAGAGCGCTTCCCACAACTCGTCCTCACGCAACGGCCATCCCCTGAATCCCGAGAGTTTGAAGTTTCGCATGTTTCTACAGTTTTCCACAAAGCTCCGGAGACCGCGGAAATCGGGCAAGTCATGATTAAATGTTAGTCTTATGGTCTTAGCGCTCGGATTCGCCATCTTCTCGAATGCTGAAGGGTGGAGAACGACGTTATTGAAAGTGAGCTCTTGCAGACGATCCAAATCTCTCAATCGAGGAAGGTTCTCAGATTTCAATGGCTGCTTACACTTCTCGCATTGCCCTCGAAAGCCCGAACTATGAATGTAGAATTCAGTGATAGGCTCCAATCCTTTCAGGAAGAGTTTTTTCAATTTCAGCTTTTGTAGCAGTCTCTCACGATTGTGAACTCTCAGTTGGCCCATATCGCGAGCTTCGTCTTCTGTAAAGAGAAGGAAGCCGCAAAGCGACATCGCCATCGTCTCCAAAGATGGCGAAGAGTCGATCAGGCACTGCCAAAACCAATCCGAGAAGTTGCCATGACAATTGGAGATGTCTAGCTCTGTGAGTTTCGATGTGAACAGCTCGTTCAGATCGGGATGGCGCGAATCCACGAAGAGACCTTTGATTCTGAGCGACGAAGGATCTCCCCAAGGATTTCTGAGGGACACCGCGCGTTGGTCGCTCGATGAGTCGGTTAGATCTACCTCGTGGCATCGTTTCAGCAGCCTCACTCTCTCGTCATCGACAACAAGATCAGCGTCGCTCTCGTTCAAATAGCCGTGCTCGTAAATATAGCAATCCTTTTCCGTGTTGATCCACTGCTCGATGTTCGATGTCATCTTTGCATCGAAGATTTTCCTCAAGAAAACACTGATGTGCTTGAGTTCGTCTCTCGACAAATGAGACGAACAGACGAAGGTGTGGAGCGTTTTCCACCGCTCAGCACTCAATTCTTCCAACATGATTTCAAGATCGGGAGACTCGGTCCGGCCGACGACATCCACTTGCACGAATTCGAGTGCTTTGAATCGGTTCATGAAGAAGATGAGCGTGAACAGAGGGAATGGTTCGAGGAATGTTTCGACGTAGAGTTTTCTCACAGATCTGGATGTCCTGATTGGTAGAGGCCAGGTGAGTTCCATCGTCGTGAACGAGAAGCTGAGCGACTCCAGCTTCTTCAACGCTACGAGAGAGTACTTCAAGTCACTGAAGCTAAACTTCGTGTTTACGGCTTCCAATTTAGTAATGTTGGGACACTTCTTTATGATCTCTCGGAGCGTTGGCGGAAGATTTCTGCAGTTCGAGATGTCCAATGTGCGCACAAGATATCCACTCTCAGAGAAGTAATCCAAAACAGAGTCCGGAAAGTGTCTCACTTTCGCGACTGCCGAGCAGTTTGAGACGACGTCTCGCAGTCGATGGTTCGTCCTGGCGAGCTCGACCTGGTCGTTCAGGTCCAAGAGTGCAACAATGCGCTCCAGTACTTCATTCGAGAAATCGAGAATATTCATCCTGCAGGCTTCTTTGAACTAATTATTCGAGAGGCTCTACGGGAGGAAACAAAAGAAGGTCAGTTGAGGTGCCAGATTCTTTCATCGGGGGAATTTGTTCACCCTCGAACGTGTCCGAAAAACTCACATTGCACATTCGTCGAAGAGTAATGTCGTCCTTAATTCTGAACTGGGTTTTGGATTTGATTCACGCCTCTTTTTCTGGATTGTTTTCGGGAAATCCTGAATGATTCAAGTGTTGCTTTGTTTACCAATTTCTCTCACGCTCATTTTTGATGTCGGATTTCCGGAGCATTCTATTGCTCAGCTCTGAGATGACCCTCAAATCCGGTTCATCGAGAATTCGGAAAATCGAGTTTTTTTCGTGAACCTCGAACTTGGACTTTCGGCCTCTTACGCTTATTCAGTTGTAGGAATTTTCTCCCCGCGCGCACTCAAATTCTCAAGTTCTGATGTTCCTGATTGTCTTATCACAATTCATGCAAAGAACTCAAAATTTTCCTACATACAACTCAACTGTACTCATGGACCGATTCGTTCACAAGTTCTCCCTTAAAGGTCGTCGAGCTCTCAGGCCGACTTGATGTCGGACCTTCAAAGAATGGATGCAATCGAGCGGATTCATCTATTTCGAGAAAGCAGAGCATCGAAGTTTACAAACATTGCGAGAGCGACATTCTTCTTTCATTAAAGACCTTCTGCTCGCAGAACTCTGTCGAGCGTCGAACACTTTCTCAAATAGATGGCACAGAGACTTCAACATCTGGGTCCACGAAACACAATTAAGAATCAAACCGATTTGTCGATTGCTTCTGGCACACGATTCACTCTCTTCTCAGCTGAGACTAGCGTGAAGAATCTTCAGGTTGACACAAATGCTAACTGCTTGCATTGCTCTCTCGAAGTGGATGAGTAGAAATGGAAACAGAGTCGACTCACGTTTCGGCGCTTCAAGAGATCCAAAACAAACTTTCAAAGAGATCTTTTATTCAGGGAATGAATCGATAACCAGGGAAGTTCCAAAGCAATACGTCATCGAAAAGCCATAAGAACCTCTCCCTCCTCTCTCTCTCTCTAGAGAATCAGACGAGGAAAAGAACGTGCATCGAACGATGTTTGCGATGCACGAGCGATCGATCTTTGCCGAGACATCGTCTTGCTCTGTCCTTTCCTCTACAACAGCGATTTTCTCGGCGCTATCGTAGGCCCCTAGATTCTGAATCTTCAGTTCCCGCCGCGAATTCGAATTTTATGTTCTCGCTCTTTAGTGATAACTCAATCTGGTCGCGGGGCAGTATTTTTCTTCTCATGGAGTTCACGGTACTATACCTCAATTCAAATAAATAGGTTACCGAGTAAGGGAGGATGGAAGATGTAATTTTTTGACTTTCCGGGCTGGACCTATTTGTCGGATTTGATATCATGCCCCATCTCGGTTTTAAGATTTCAAGACGGGTTCGGGCCCCCAAGAATGATGGAGATGAAGAATTGTCTCGTCTCCAGCGAAGGCGAGGATTTCCAAGACCTTGAATTTTTTAAATGCGAATCCATGAATGATTTCTCGAAAACAACCGGAACCTTCCCCGAGTATTCTTTCACACGATAGTCAGACTTGACTTCAGCAGCGAATGCAGGTTATGATCAAGCTACTGTGCTCCGAAGCCGAAGTCTGCGACAGTTATCATGTTTTTCAGTTGAAACTTGGATGATTGCTTCATTTTCAAGTATCCAACCGAATCAAAGATTGAACCAGTGTACATTTTCGCACTGATGTTGTTCGACAAACAGGACAAGTTGATGACACATGACACTGCGCTTATACTAATGTTTAACCAATTTCTAAGCTTGGGATACCTGTTCTGCGGTTTGTTGATCGTCCCGGGTGGCAAGTCTTGCCAAGATTTGCCTATCATGCAGCCTGGCATACTTTGTGACCACATCGGAGCTCGCGTATACCGGCTTGTCCCTCGCTCAACGGTGCTGATTCTTCATTTGTCGGGATCTGGCATCAAGGCTGGAAGATTTTTCCTAATATCTCTATACGTATAGAGCTCCAGGCCTATCTCCGTATGAATTGTGTTTGAAGAAACGAGCGATAGCACCTAATGCATCCGTGGGACTGACCATGAGGTATTTCAGATGGTTTCAGCAATCAGAGATATTCAAGAATCATGTCGCAGCCACTTGGCTTCAAAACCAAAGGAGAGATGAAGAAGAATGGAAAACTGCTGTAAGAACAGCAGCGTGCTTTACAATTACTGCTCACCAAAGTCTCTCAGCAATGACGTCACAAACTGAAGCTTACTATGATTCGCTATTCATCTGGAAGTTCTCGAGCACGGGACCCACAGGATCTTCAGATCTATGTCCGTCTGATCGCAATTCGCTATCGATCGGATCGTCCTTTCTGGTGTTTTCCGTTGAGGTCAGTGTCACATTTCATGACGTCCTCTCGCTGCAGAAGTGTCGAAAAGGTTCGGGCGGCTTTGGTTTGCTTCTCACCCTGAAACTAGAAACCGCAAAGTCAAGTTGTCTCAGGGACCGAACACGAGAAGAAAAACCGGATCCGTTATGCCTTTGCTCCTGAGTGTCCCTGGTTCTGCCAGGACAGCACTCCGAAAATATCATGGCCGTTAATTCTGTTCTGATCTCTGATAACGAAAAGCTTGTCATCAAGCTCCATTTCTGAAAGTTTCAAGAGTTGCGTCTCAAATCCAAGGGGGACGAATAACGATTGACCTGTGTGTCACAGGCCACTCGGCGATAACGATGAATCATCCAAACTCTGTAGTCGATGAGTCCAAGGGGTAGGCTGCTAATCTGTTCGTAGGAACAAATATGATGACAAAGTGGCGAATTAATCCTATTTTTGCCTCGAACTTCAAGTGGTCTCTCTTGTGCGTGAATCGGCTGTTAGCGAAACAATTTCACAGACGTATCTAGCTGGAATGGGAATCTAGTTGACAAATGAATCGAAGTTCTCATCGAAAGCTTACGCTGTCAGACTTTTACGCTAAGACGACTCCTTCACGCGATTCGAAAAGATCCCGAAGTGATGATTCGCGAAACTCCGAATTGTTCGATTGAAACCCCGTTCACAAAGTTTGTATCTTGAATGTTTCGATGGATACTGCGTAAACGTGGATTAGCAAACAGCGAGCGAAGTAAATCCCTTACTGTGAGACTCTTACTCGAATAAAACGTCAGGTGATCCTGAGATGATCAACACTTACCTTCGGCGGGTAGGAAACGATGAGCGTCAGTGCTGTCGTCGAGCTGGTTTGGTCCTACGTGGACTTTTATAGCATCGTACTCTTATTTGCCGTATACTGGCTGACTAAATTCGTCATCTGGCATGGCTACATGTCCTCGAATGAAAGACTGCCGCCTGGATTCTTCGGTTTTCCCCTCGTCGATGTTTTACCGTATTTCATATTTGGCTCGCAAACAGTGTTTGAACGGCTGGAAAGTCTCAGTAAAAAGTATGGACCAGTCTTGAGGTAAGCCGAGAACTTGGATCCATTCCCGACGTCGATGGAGAACAATGACATCGGTTCATGCACGCAAAAGCTCTGTTCATGTTCAATCCTTTTCCAATCAGATTCATGAGGAATAATGAGACGATGATCGTCGTCACCGGAGTGAAAGCCGTGCGTGAAGGTATGCTCAACGACGACCTTCTCGGCAGACCACCGAATCGCCCTATAGGGGACAACGAAGACAACCTTTTCAACAAGAAATGTGAGTCGCTTGCGTACATGGCGGAGGTTCCACTGATGATCCCTGTTTCCTGACGTATATTCGAGCTCATCGAATTTCGATTTCAGCTATTCTCAACACAGAGGGGGACATCTGGAAGAAACATCGGAGGTTCTCCCTCATCACTCTCAGAGATCTTGGTTTTGGCAAAACACCCGTTATGGAAGAGAGGATTCAAGTAAAATACTGGAAAAACCAGAAGAGAAATGCGGTCTTCAGTAACATCCCTCTAAGATAGCTTATCAGGGGGAACGATCTCGCGAAGGATACTGAAAAGATTCCCTCATTCCAGGATGAGATCCGCGATTTCATTCAGCGACTTGACGCCGAGGATGGAAAGCCTTTCAACTTGCAACCCGCCCTCATTGAATCAACAGCGAACAATATCAATTCGCTCGTTTTCGGTGGGAAATTCGACGCGGGGAGGAGCAAGAAGAAGCAGGTCTACAAGATCATGACCGACCTCACAACAGAGTCACAGAGTACCGCCAGAGTTCTCTTCATACCATTTGCTCTGAAGGTGACCCCGGCTAACCCATACTTCACAGAGTACTTTGGAATCTCGTAGTTCCTTTCTATTCAAGTTCTTCCCCTCCTCCAACAGGTTATGCAGAAGTTGAACATCGGCGTCATCAAGAGAATTCGAAATTTCACGAAGAGTCTCAACACGTTCATCACAGACGACATCAAGAGTCACAAGGAGGATTTGGACAAAGAGAATCCCCGGGACTATGTCGATCACTATCTCATCGAACAAGAAAGAGACGACGACTTCACTGGTATGCCACATCGGTCTTGAGAGTTTCTCGATCAACAAATTCATCTATCAAACTCTTTCCACTAACTTCGATGATGATTTTCAGAGGAGCTCGTCATTGGAAACGCGGTCGCTTTCTTCTTCGCGGGCAGCGGAACGGTTCGTGTCACTGTTGAATACCTGTTCCAGCTGATGGCGCGACATCCCGAAGTTCAGCGCAAGGTACAAGACGAACTGGATGAAGTTACCGGTCGAAGCCGAGAAGTCACATGGGCTGATAATCAACAACTCCCCTACACGATGGCCGTCATAGCTGAAAGGCATCGTTACTTTACCGTTGTGCCCGCTGGAGTCACCAGGAGGTCAGTCTCACGCTCTCAGGATTTAGGATGAATCATCATTTATTCGGATGTTCAAGTGTTGATACCCATCTGATTCCAGGGCTATGAGACCAACAAAACTTTGTGGATATGATTTACGAGCGAACGACCAAGTCGTTTTCAACATCGACTCGGTTCACTACGATCCCTAGCTTTTCGAAAATCCGTATGAATTCCAACCGGAGCGCTTCATCAGCGAGGACGGTAAACTCGTGAACACCCAGAAAGTTTGGTCTTTCTCGATCGGTAAGCGAGCCTGCCCTGGAGAGAGTCTCGCTGTTCTCGATGTATTCCTGTATTTTGCGGCTATCCTGCAAAACTTCAACATCGAACCGAGCGGTCCAATGGAATTCAAGCCACTCAGATGTCTTATTCCCGAAGTCATCCCTCAAGGACTCCGCTTCATTCGGCGACTTTGAAGGAGGAAACCCTTTTCTGCCGGAGGTCTAATCGAATGTTATGTTCCGGTGAATTGTGAAATGATCATAAATGTCTGGAGAGATCCATCGCTGGGATGAAAGGATCGGATTGAGATCCGATTTCAGATATCTTCCTGTCGGAATGAAACGATTTTGAATTAATTTCAAGCGGAATTCCAATCTTTGCCGAGCTTTCCTTCGATAATGCGAGCTCTCAGCGACTATGATGCAGTAGGTAATCGAAGAAGTAGTACAAAGCAAACGAAAAGAGGAAAGAGACACCAATTCTCTTTGCGCTAGAAGTAGTGTTGTCCAGAGACTCAAAAGTTATACAATATTTGACAAATTATGCCAGCTAAGCAAGAAAATGCCACAAAAGTGCAACCCGTTGGGCTAGCGCCGAACACAATGCTCTGGGCAAGAACGAATCTCAATCGAAAACATTCTCTCGGATTCGTCAGCTCTCGACCAAAGTAGTTCGGGTCGTCCTTGAGAATGCTCGATCGGCACTCCCTTGAAACTCGTCTGCTTGGATGGCAACAAGAGCGTCCCTCGCAAGCCAGGGGAGAGAGCTGAACATTCACGCAGAGCTAAACATTACGTTCGCCGTCATTGTCGTGAGCAACGCCGACTCGCTGCTTTCCAATCGAGATGACTCTCGGTGCATTGATCGCCTCCGCGTGGTCTCATCTGGATTTCTTCTCAATCGCAGTTCTGTTCGCTGTGTACTGGCTTACGAAATTTCTCATCTGGCAGGGTTACATTTTCTCACGGAAAAATCTCCCGCCGGGCTTCTTTGGCTTCCCTTTTGTCGATGTTTTACCGTATTTCTTATTTGGCAAACAAACCTTCTTCGAACGCCTGGAGAGCTTCAGTAAGAAGTATGGGCCGGTTGTCAGGTGAGTTGAGTTCGAACTTGACGGAAGAGCTGGTTGTCCGATGGTGAAGATTACACAGAAAATGGAATTGAATATCGACACAAAAGTGAACATTGTGGCAATAAATGTGACCGTTGAATTTGATTGGTCAGATACCGAAGAGGCAAAGACACGATGGTTGTCGTCACCGGAGTGAAGGCCGTGCGGGAAGGGATGCTGAATGATGATCTGTTGGGCAGACCGCCGCAGCCGTTGGACGATGTTGATAAAGACAGTATTTTTGTCAAAAAATGTGAGTCTGAACATTCATCCTCGCTTTCAGACAACATTGTTGATGCTTTGCTTAGGTTTTGACAGATAGGGCCCACTTGCAGCGGTTTTGAACATCGAGGGGGATTTGTGGAAGAAACACCGAAGATTCTCCCTCATTACCCTCAGAGATCTCGGTTTCGGCAAAACTGCCATCATGGAGGAACGGATCCAAGTAAATATCCTCCTGAGCAAGCCTGAGCCGACGAATCCTTGGAGGTCGAGGGAACCTCAGGAGCTGATTCCATTCCTATGGGTGATTTCGAACTCACTGAGAGGCGGTTTTCCAGGAAGAAGTTCGGTATCTCATATCTCGGATCGACACCGAAAACGCGAAGCCTTTCAATATACATCCAGTTTTGGTAGAGTCGACGGGAAACAACATCAACTCCCTCGTCTTTGGTGGGAAGTTCGACGCCGAAAACAGCAAGAAACAGAAAGTCTATCGGATCATGACCCAAATCAATGAACTTTCGGATAGTCTTCTCAAGTTCATCTTCATACCATTCGCTTTGAAGGTGACACGAACTCGGGGATTTTTCTGCTTCGCGAGAGGCCGATGATAATAACTTTTCGTGTTTTCAATAATCGATCTCTTCCGCGCAGATCATGAGGAAACTCAACGTCGGCGTCATGAAGACTTTCAAGGTAGCGACGGAAAATCTTACAAAATTCATCACTGATGATATCCAGAGCCACAAAGACGACCTTGAAAAGGAGCAGCCCAGGGACTACGTCGACCACTACCTCATCGAGCAAGAGAAAGACGAAGACTTCACCGGTGTGCAGCTCGTTTCTCCGAGATCAATGTATGATAGAATCCCACAGCGTAGATGTCAAACGAAGAAAATGTTTTATTCTTCCTTCAGAGGAACTCGTTTTGGGGAATGCGGTCGCATTCTTCTTCGCTGGAAGTGGTACCGTGCGGATCACGATCGAGTATTTGTTCCAACTGATGGCGCAGCATCCCGAAGTTCAACGCAAGGTTCAAGCCGAGATAGATGAGCTCACCGGCCGGAGCCGTGAAGTTTCTTGGGCAGATAGTCAGGATCTAGTTTACACCATGGCGGTTATTGCTGAGCGGCATCGTTATTTCACCGTCGCCCCCTCTGGAGTACCCCGAAAGTGAGTTCCCGATAAGAGACCTTGTGATGCCACGCGGAGACAAGAGTTTTTCTCTCCAAAGCTACTAACCCGAGTCTCGCGTATTCAGGGTGCTGAGGCCGACCAAGATTCTCGACTACGATCTTAAACCGAACGATCAGGTTGTCTTCAGCATTGATTCGGTTCATTTCGACCCCGAAGTGTTCGACAGCCCCTACGAGTTCCGACCGGAGCGTTTCATTGGAGAGAACGGCAAGCTCATCAATACCGAAAAAGTGTGGTCTTTCTCTATTGGCAAACGAGCGTGCCCGGGAGAAAGCCTTGCTGTCCTCGAAGTTTTCCTGTATTTTGCGTTGATCTTGCAGAATTTCACAATAGAATCCGTGGGCCCTTTGAAATTTCGACCCCTAAGAGGTCTTCTGTCGGAAACCATCCCTCAACAACTTCGCTTCGTCCGACGGTTTTGAATGAGGTCCAATTCACGTGATTTCAAGAGTGACCACGCACAAATAAAACTGAAATCATCCCAAAATCTTGCGCATTCCGATTTCCGCAAATAGCGGGAAATAGTTCCTTTCAATGTTTGACACTTCCAGCAAGTATTCTGAGAAGGAGGTCGGAAAAAGCCCCGCTTACAATGAATTGTGAAATGTTTGTGAACTACTTCAGAGACATTCTTTGGAAGTTGAACCCGCATCCCCAAGGAGAAAAACGCAAAATTTTTGACCGCTTAAAAGAGGGCAATGTTCTTCAAGGTGCGACGAAGATCAATAGGAACCATGGTCAACGATTTCAAACAGATTTCAGTTTAGGTCGCCATTTAAGTAGGTATCATTCTGAGCGATGAAATGGAAAACCAAGGAATGAATATCCAGTTTGTCCTCGAAAGTCGCGGTGTCGAGTGAAGTAATCAGACCGAAGGATACTCTTATTACAAGAGTATCAATTTTTATTCATTATTCTTGCAGTCTTTTCGGAGAATCTGATCGGATTGGAAGAGTTTGTCGAATCGGAATCGTTGAATAAAGGAGAATGGACGGAGAATCGGCTTCGGTTTCCCAATCACCACGGATGACAGAAGCAGAACAGCATGATGTCACGCGAACAGCCATCATGAGTCCCTCTCTTTTCCGAGCGCTTCCAGAGACACTCACTTCGATATATGATAGGAATTTCAATCTCCTGAGTATAGCTGTTTTATGGCCTTCGAATGTAAGAAAAAGATCGTCGGGTCTTATTAGGGGCTCGGTTTCGGGTCTCTTCTATCACACGAATCCCAGTCAAGCCCAAGTAAATTGATACGTGTTACGTTTCCACTCGCCCTCGAGCGAACGATGACTCATGTCAGTCTCACGAGGATATCTCGTGACAGATCGATGTACATATTGCACAGAATTTAGGCAAAACACCACTCGTAGGAGAGCGGATTCAGGTGAAAGGCGAAGTTGGTTTTTGCCTAGCAGAACAGAAGGATGCTCGAACCAGCCGTCATCCAAGTTCAGAATTGAGCGACTCTGCAAATTTGAGGAAGGAATTCCGTTGAGCGGATCGAGAGAGAGAACAGCCAGCAATTCGGTATCCAGCCAGCTCGAGTGGAATCCATGGGAACTCGTTTTTGGCGGGAAATTCGAAACGGACGGCGCAAAGAAGAATTACACCTCCGAATTGATGATTTCCATCGCTGAGAAGAATGAAAAAATGCTCAACGTGGCTCTTATGCCTTTCGCAGTGGAAATGATTTGATGAGAATCCATCCAAATCCGAGGAATATAAGAGGAGTAATGACTGACAATAGATAATGACTGAGCAGGAACCCGGGGTCGTGAAGAGAATGATGACGACCACCAAGCACTTCATGAGTTTGTTGAAGGGAGACATCGAAATCCACAAGGAGGTTTTGGACATGAACGATCCGAGGGATTGCGTGCTTCGCTCTCTGATAGCTCAAGAAACTGACGAAGATTTCACAAGTAGGTTCTCCTCCTTTCCTGCGCTCAATCTGTTCTTCATCGAACGATCCACGAGAGCCGGAATCGGTGTACGGTCGCAGCATCAAGTGAAAAGCATCGGCGAATGTGATCAGAAACGCTACTTCTACCAAGCGTTTTCGAACTCATCCTGACAATAAAGTTCCGACAAAACGATTGTGTGAACATCGACCATCGTGAAGCATGCTCGACGTAATTGAGAGTCCAGCGAAGAAGTTCTACTCCAGAAAGTTCAACCACATGCCATTCGAGCAGCCGGAAAACATCAAACTAGGATCCGTTTCTTACGATATGTGAGCAGCTCAGAGAACATTGGCGAGTTCTTTTCGTTTCCAATGAGGAACCAGAGTCTGAAAGGATTTCTTCATCGAATCCACATTCAAGTTCGCGCGAGAAGCAGGCACTAAACGGTGATTTTCATCGCGGTGATTTCTGCGGTTCCTCACAATCAGATAGAATCATCTGAACAAAGTCCCGCTGCATGGTGCTGTCGATTCACGGAGATGTTGATACGAAGTTTAGGACCAAGATCTCAAACAGCCCTTCCCGGTCAGCTTGTATGGAGTCATAAAGTGTTTCGCTGGACCGAAGAGTCGTTGAAGGGAAGTTGTCAGGAATGAGGTGGCTTGGAGTAGAACTCCGGGTGGGCCGCCCGGAATTGAGAGGGCAAGTTGTTTGAGAAAATAAATCCAGAAAATGCTGATAAATCCAGGGCCAGAAAATGCTGATTAAGCAGGATTCTTCGAAATGTGCGGAATCCGAAGAAACAATACAATGAGATCTGTTTGTTTTTCATTTTCAAACAACCGTTCGAAATCATTTCTCCGAATGCGTTAAGATTCAACCGAGCTAAACTGTTGAAGTGTTGGCTCGCAACGAGGTTCCGAGAACGTGGTCGTAGTTTAATGGTGGAGGCGCCTCCATCGGCCAAAGGACCCCTACCCTCGACTTTCGCTTCGTTTGAACTTTTCACGAGTATTCGAGGTGGAGACTAGCTGGGTCCGATCGAACCTTCGGAGTATTGAGCTGCTAAAGAGAAAAAATTGCCGAGCGCGTGAATTTTCAAATCATCGGCCGTAACCATGGGTCTGAATCATGGTTCAAGTTTTAACCTTGCGACAACGTTGGGAGCTTTGATCTCATATAGTTTGGTGGCCCTGAAAAGGGCCGTTTTTTTTGTCGGGAATAACGGACGAGTTACTCAAGCGCGTTCTCCGCGAATACGACGAGCCAGTTGGATGTCCTTTGGCATGATGGTGACACGCTTGGCGTGGATGGCGCACAAGTTGGTGTCTTCGAAGAGACCGACGAGGTAAGCCTCAGAGGCCTCCTGGAGGGCCATGACGGCAGAGCTCTGGAAACGGAGATCGGTCTTGAAGTCCTGAGCGATCTCACGAACGAGACGCTGGAAGGGCAACTTGCGGATCAGGAGTTCAGTCGACTTCTGGTAACGACGGATCTCACGAAGAGCGACGGTACCGGGCCTGTAACGATGAGGTTTCTTCACTCCACCGGTGGCCGGGGCGGACTTGCGAGCAGCCTTGGTGGCCAGCTGCTTACGCGGAGCCTTTCCTCCGGTGGA
>JAJSRV010000018.1:708603-725348 GCA_021527715.1 Neoseiulus cucumeris | reverse complement strand
GCAGCGAGTGGAAAGGCTGTCAAGAAGGCCGGAAAGGCCCAGAAGAACGTCCGTGCCACCGACAAGAAGAAGAAGAAGCGCAGGAGGAAGGAGTCTTTCTCGATCTACATCTACAAGGTCCTGAAACAAGTTCACCCCGACACTGGTATTTCATCGAAGGCCATGTCGATCATGAACTCTTTCGTGAACGACATCTTCGAGCGCATCGCCGCCGAGGCTTCCCGTCTGTCCCACTACAACAAGAGGTCGACGATCACCTCTCGGGAAATCCAGACCGCTGTGAGGCTCCTTCTCCCCGGAGAGTTGGCCAAACACGCCGTCTCTGAAGGAACCAAGGCCGTCACCAAGTACACCTCCTCCAAGTAGACAACTATCTACACCAAAAAAAAACGGCCCTTTTCAGGGCCACCAACCTCAACGAGATCTTACCGCTCAACGCATTGTGAGAGTCCCGCGCTGTAAAAAGCACGTGTAACGACTGAGGTCGCCGAATCTATTTCGAAAGGATCCCTCATATCAGAAGTCTTCCATCGCAAGACTCCGCCTCTTTCATTCATAATGAACAAGGAATCAACGTTGGTCGACAACCAATAGCACAACGGAGTGTTTTGGTGGAACAGTAGATTTCCATTTATTTTGCTCCCTCAGCTCATACTCTTTTCGTGTTTGTAGTAGTTCCACAAATTTTCTCGCAATGGGGTCGGAAGCTGATCCCTCATTTCAAGGTTTACATCTCGAGATGATTGTGGAATATGCTTCGCCTAATTTATTGCGATTGATCTCGAAGGAGCGCTGAACTTGGATCAGGCCTGCTATATTTACAATGAACTCAAGTCGCGAAATTTCCTAAAGACGTGGGCTTGTTCAAGACTAGTTATAGATTCGCACTAGAACACACGTTGTCAATGATAAGTGGGTGCTTTACAGCTGAAAATTGAAGTTGAAATGATTTTCTAGAGTCCGGGCTTTCCCAGAATGAGTGGACTGGATAAAAATTACATTTCAAGAAGAGAGACCTTTGATATCAAACCGATCGCCAATTCTACCTGTGTTCATCGTCTTGTGCATCCCTATGATGTTTGTGACAACCCAGTCACGATTCAGGTTATGGATTGATGGTCTTATCGCATTACATGCTGGGATTCTCAGAGCGACGAATCTAGTGGCATGAAGAAAACTGCATGAAACGTTCTGATGAACAAGAGCCGATTTGCGCAAAGGAAAACCTTCAGTCGATCGAAACCATCTGACTCTGCGCCACTCGGTGGAATCAGATAATTAAAATCACCACTAGGAGACAGAACCATAGCTGTGAAAATCCGTTTCAGGAATTCATCCATTGAGGTTTTCAAGACATTTCCAGATGAGGAACTTTCCATCAGTGAAGGCCTTCCTGAGAACTCGCTTAATATTCAGATTGATTCCTATTTTTTTTGTAAATGACCTGAGGTAGATGAGCTCTTAGAGTGGAGTGGCCCTGAAAAGGGCCGTTTTTTTTTTGGTGACGGATGAGTGACTTAAGCACGTTCTCCGCGGATACGACGAGCCAGTTGGATGTCCTTGGGCATGATGGTGACACGCTTGGCGTGGATGGCGCACAAGTTGGTGTCTTCGAAGAGACCGACGAGGTAAGCCTCAGAGGCCTCCTGGAGGGCCATGACGGCAGAGCTCTGGAAACGGAGATCGGTCTTGAAGTCCTGAGCGATCTCACGAACGAGACGCTGGAAGGGCAACTTGCGGATCAGGAGTTCAGTCGACTTCTGGTAACGACGGATCTCACGAAGAGCGACGGTACCGGGCCTGTAACGATGAGGTTTCTTCACTCCACCGGTGGCCGGGGCGGACTTGCGAGCAGCCTTGGTGGCCAGCTGCTTACGCGGAGCCTTTCCTCCGGTGGACTTGCGAGCGGTTTGCTTCGTACGAGCCATGACGCTGAGTTTCTGACTCGAGAATCGAGAATATCGCGAAGAGCGCAGCGCGGGGGCTCTTATACTTTTGGAGCCGGGAGAGTCGCTCGAGTAGGAGGAGCTTCCGAGTGGTAGCCTACAGACGAGCAAGAGCTGAAACAATTTGAGTCGAAAAGATAGGAGAAGTTAATGAGGGAAAAAACACTTTCTTTTTGTTTGTTCGAGAAAACTGAGAATTCTATCTAATATTCAAGTTGCTCTCAAATTCCTTCTAAATCTGGAAATGAGTGCATTCCTCACACAAAGCGGAACACATCGTGATGTGGCTGTCCTCCTCTCCCTTTTCGACCGCTCCAAAGACGAGGCGGTGCTGAGGCAGCTGTTATAAGTCGGAGGCACCACGAGAACATCATTCTGTTTCTGATCTCGTTTGAAACATGTCTGGACGCGGAAAGGGAGGAAAAGGTCTTGGAAAGGGTGGCGCCAAGCGTCATCGTAAAGTTCTTCGTGACAACATCCAGGGTATCACCAAGCCCGCCATCCGTCGTTTGGCTCGTCGTGGTGGAGTGAAGCGAATCTCCGGTCTGATCTACGAAGAAACCCGAGGTGTCCTCAAGGTCTTCCTCGAGAACGTCATCCGTGACGCCGTCACCTACACCGAGCACGCCAAGAGGAAAACCGTCACCGCCATGGACGTCGTCTACGCCCTGAAGAGACAAGGACGCACCCTCTACGGTTTCGGAGGCTAAACACTCATCGCCCATTCGACTCGTCGAAAAAAAACGGCCCTTTTCAGGGCCACCAAATATTACAAGTTCGCTGTCTCTCTGGTGTTTGCATTGCTAGTTGTAGCTCAAATTTCTATTGAAGTCCATCTCTAATTGAACGTTTCGATAGCTTCATGTACATATTGGGAGCAATCGGAAAAGTATTCATGGTCGTGGGTTACGAAACCTCGGAGGTTCTCACGATAAATGCCCGTGGAAGGCATGGGTGTTCCATGAAATCATATGAAGTCGAGTCGGACGCTGACAGTGGAGAGCGTATTTCGGTGAGACGTCTTACACACCAGAGTGTAAGGTTTCGCAAGATCTGAGCGTTGCTCGCTAGTCACGCAAAGTTCATGGATATTGGGTTCCTGAAAGTTCTGCGCTGCCAGTACCGAAATCGATTCATTTTGTTTCCTTCAGTTTCCCGCGAAGTTAACGGGTTGAGTTGTTAATATCTTAGTTAGATTCCCAAGAGAAGAAACCCCGCATCACCTGATGTTTTCTCTGGGAAGAGGACGGATTTCGGAAATTCAAGCTTCTGATGAGGTTGCAAAACGGGGAACAGAGGAGAAGCGATTAAGGTCATTGTCAACTTAACTCGACTTCGGACCTTCATCTCAAAAATTACGAAACGTGATTCCGTTCACGAAAGGAATGACATCTTCAAGAGACACAACAGAATAAAGAGCAAAATGCTGAAAATCGATCTCGTGAGTTTTGGTGGCCCTGAAAAGGGCCGTTTTTTTTACGCTCTCCGATTCGAGAAGCTTAGGCAGCGGCTTTGTCGGTCTTCTTGGGGAGAAGAACAGCCTGGATGTTGGGCAAGACACCTCCCTGGGCAATGGTGACTCCTGAGAGAAGTTTGTTCAATTCTTCGTCGTTACGGATGGCCAACTGAAGATGACGGGGGATGATTCTGGTCTTCTTGTTGTCACGAGCGGCGTTTCCTGCCAACTCGAGAACTTCAGCAGCCAGGTACTCAAGCACGGCGGCGAGGTACACGGGAGCTCCGGCACCAACACGCTCGGCGTAGTTTCCCTTGCGGAGGAGACGATGGATACGACCGACGGGGAACTGAAGTCCCGCACGAGAAGAACGAGTCTTCGCCTTCGACTTTGCCTTTCCTCCCTTTCCGCGTCCAGACATGATGATACTTTCGTTGACAGAAGTGAACGAGTGAGCCTGACATGCACTCGCTGCCTCTTATAGCATCAGGCGAGGGCGATTCTGTCGGCGCTGAGGGTTCCCTCTCTCAAAGCGCGGAACTTTTGGCGCTGTTTTCGCCTCTCTCAAAACACTGAAATAGAGCGGCAGGTTCGATGTTCGTCACTCTCGTTTGAGCAACTGTTCAACGATGCCGCCTGCAGCGAGTGGAAAGGCTGTCAAGAAGGCCGGAAAGGCCCAGAAGAACGTCCGTGCCACCGACAAGAAGAAGAAGAAGCGCAGGAGGAAGGAGTCTTTCTCGATCTACATCTACAAGGTGTTGAAACAAGTTCACCCCGACACTGGTATTTCATCGAAGGCCATGTCGATCATGAACTCTTTCGTCAACGACATCTTCGAGCGCATCGCCGCCGAGGCTTCCCGTCTGTCCCACTACAACAAGAGGTCGACGATCACCTCTCGGGAAATCCAGACCGCTGTGAGGCTCCTTCTCCCCGGAGAGTTGGCCAAGCACGCCGTCTCTGAAGGAACCAAGGCCGTCACCAAGTACACCTCCTCCAAGTAGACAGTCGTCTACACCAAAAAAACGGTTCTTTTCAGGGCCACTAAAGATAACGAGATCAATCATTCTGAGACATTGTTCCGCACATACGATTCGTACGCCTTCAGTTCGGTGATATCCCTTGAATATCAACCGAAACTAACTATTTCATCGCACAGTGGTTCCCCATTCTAGCAGGAGATTCCTTGATTTCTTATACCGATCATCTACATAGTTTTTCTGAAAGTTCTTTTCGAATAAGTTGGTTACACAAACCATTGGTTCGTTGAAGGGAGCAGAGGCGCTACTCGAGGCGGGTTCGTTGTAGGAGCCCTTCGACGATCGCAGCACCACTGATTGAGATCTGAAAACGCGGTTTTATCCACATAGCTTCGCATTCATCAGTCAGACGTCCTCATCCCGCAAGTGTCCGTTCAAAGTCTTCGCGAGCAGGGACTATGAAGCAATGAAGAGACAACTTCGTAGAAAACTCCTCGCTATCTATGCTGCATGCGAGCCCGGCTGACTTCGAGCACATCGATGAACGATATTCACGGAATATGAGGATATACTGAGAGGGGAAGATTATTGAGCTCCTTAGAGGGCTTGTAACGATGGGGTTTCTTCACTCCACCGGTAGCTGGGGCAGACTTTCGGGCAGCCTTGGTGGCAATCTCTGGTAACTTCGAGAGAAACCGAGACATTGTTTGCGAACGCGTGATTCCCAACGACAGATGACAGTAAAATGATTTCCCACTCTGGAAAACACTTGAACAGACTGCACAAGGTTGAAAAATCGCATCCGTCCGAGTATCTTCGCAGAAAGAACAAAAATAAGGTCCTCGTAAAGCATGCTGACGCCTAGGGTTGGCGAGAGGCTCGAAGATCTTTCGAGTTTTAAGACTTTTCCCGTTTCAAAAATGATGTTCCAATGTTCTTTCCAAGTATTTGAGCTTGATTCGAAAGATTTCGTACTCTTTTCCTGCTTTTTCTCTTCGCTCTGGCCTCCCACCTTTCGGCTCTCTCAACTCGCCGACGGAAAAGCACGAGCGAAGCCTACTTTCCTATTGTGATCAGCGCTCAGAGAGTTATGTTTCGATCTGAAGTATTCAATGAATTTCCCTTCTAGCAGTTTCGCTTTTCAACCGGCTCGCTGCTGGCGAAACGAGAAGATTCAGAGAAGCTCTGGATCGTGTCCAACGCTATAAACAAGGTGAGAGGGTTCGCGGCGCCCAGATCGTGCTCAGCCCAACCGAGACGTCAAAGGCTCATTCGACGTAACCACCCGAGGCGATCGACAATGGACGAGGTGAGTGTTGTTCTATATTTGCTACGGACTTTTTTGTCCCGACAATCGACTTGATTTTTTGATTTTCGATTGACATATTCCGTCATTGTGTGGGTGAACAAAAAACTTTTTGAAAAAGGCCGAAAAAGCGAAGATGGAGGAGCGTGAGCGAAAAAGGGTCGAGGTCCGCAAACGGCTCGAGGAAGCGAGCAGACGCAAAGGTCGAGACACCTGTAAGAAAGGCTTCATGACCGCCGAAAGGAAGAAAAAACTCAGGGTAGGCTCATCTCTGAGGTTATTCGATGTCGGTAATGGTATTTAATGCTCGGCTTCTCAAAAAGTCATTCGCGGCAATTTTCCAGAAACTTCTCCGAGAGGTGAACCTGAACATGATATCCCAGGAATACGAGAGAAGGAGGCTGGCGCGGGAGAAGGCCATCAAAGAACGATGCGGCCAACCGAGGAATCTCGACGGAGTGTACGATCTGAGTGAGTTTCCGCCAAATCTCGTTGTTGCTCGTTGTTCAGACAACAATCTTCGAATCAAACGATAATTTCCGCAGAAGAGCTGCAGGATATCGTCTCAGCGTATCACGCTCGTATCGTCCACCTCGAAGAACAGAAGTATGATCTCGAGTACGAAGTTCGTCAGAAAGATTTCCTTCACAACGAGATGACGATCCAGGTCAACGAGCTCCGGGGGAAGTTTGTGCGACCCATATTGAAGAAAGTTTCCAAGTGAGTTCCCCACGATTGTTTTCCCTTCCGGAATCAAGCTCCTGATTTATGACGGCATCAAATGAGGCACTGAGGGAGCTTCTTCATCAGATTCGATAAGCTGAAGAAGAGCATCAGAACCGCTGAAGGCAGCGCGACAGAAAACCTCCACTTCAGCCGCCAGTCGCTGAAAACCGTGAAGAAGAAAGTCATTCTACAGGATGATAAAGTAAGTTGCTAGACCTCCCATTCGCAGTTCGCGGGGGACTTCATTCCGATGAAGACCTCGAACTTCCTGGTCGATTTTGTTTTCTATGAATCGAAAACACGATATTGATTTCAGGTTGAGCGTCCTGAGTGGGCTGCGCAAAAATCTTGTCCTGATGGTTCAGGGGAACAGCGCGGTATCGAAGCCGAATAAGTTCTCCCAAAACATGAGTGAGATCCAGAAGTAGACCAAAATATAGAGATTGTTTTATTATCTCTTTATTCAGGGACGAAATTTTGAGGTTAACGAAATGATCGGTTCTCTGCATCGCGGTTTCAGTGAGTGGACGTGCGCAAGAGGTCCACGAACACGTCACGACAGGGAGAAACGATACAAAATTCAAGTGGATTCGGTATATTTCGAGAACGGAGATCAGTTTTCGTACCCCGCAAGTCTCACCACAAGAGAATCATTCGAGATTCGTCACAGGACATTTCTTCCTTGGATCAGGATTCGAAGACTTCTTGCTCATCAACCTGTTTTGACGCTGTTGCCAATAAATGACGGTAATCCTGTAACATTTGTGGTCATTGCTGTTGTGACTTATGTCCGAAGATTCCATCGAACGTCATCAGGAGAAGCAGACTCAATGCATCCTCATTTGGTTCTCTCAACTCACGATATTTCCTCCGTTCGAAGATGACTATCTAAAAGTTCCAAGCACGAATATCCGCCGATTCTCCGCGAACGAATGGTCGGAGAAAAGCAGCAAGATCGACGCGAAGGAAAGCGGTTTGAAGGAACCCCATGGGTATTAGGGTTCGCCCTCCAAGCTGCGGTACACTGATTCAACGACAACACTTGTCGCTTAGTCTACAACAAAGTTCCCCGACGTTCTCCCCCGTGATACACTTCTTTCCGCCAAAATTTTCTATTCGAGGAATCGAAGGCGCATGGATTCCAGCGATCCGAGTATGGAGAAGTCAGTCCTTGTCTTCTTGGTCGACTAGTTCAAAACCTCAGAAAGCTTCGTGTTGTACGTACGTAGTGTAAATCAGCAGCATATTCTGAAGCAGGCTCTTTCAGGACCATTGATATCGATGAGAATAACATCCAACAATCTCATTTGTCTCATTTGTATTTTATTTATTGTTTGAATTATCGGGAGCATTCCATGCTCCGAGCCAAGGATCCACTGAAGTGTGTGAAAGTTCCAAAGTAGGGTTGTCTTGAAATTTCGACTTTTCAATATTTCCTTCCGGAAACTCCGGTCGGGAAGTCTCAGGAAGTCGGTTTACAACTCCATTAAACTTTGAAGAAACTTGGGAAATGAATTCAGTTACAGATGCGGATAACGAAAGAACAAATATCGTTCCCTTGCTGTGTATTTGAATGCTGATTCGAGAAGCGGACTTGCTCAAAATTTCTCCCAATATCGCTTCTAACAGGTAGAGCTCGGTCTTGACCCGACACATGTTCTTCGATGAGTCTGGCTTATGTCATCAGGGAACATAAACAACTGAGAGAAAGGGGGTTCCTAGATATTGATTCTACATATATAGTTTCTCGGTCATCAGACAATGAGTCCATTCGAAGTGAGCGCTCAACGAGACGAGTTCTCCGATTCGGGTGAGTTTTCCTTCCCGTAACGCGTTATATCGCCTTGGGAGTTTCTTCGAATTGAACTCGAGTGAGGAATCGAGACAAAAAGTTCCAAAAGCAATCAAAACGAAACTGAAACGGTTCAACCAGACATAAGAGAACAAAAGCTTTTATTCGCAACAATTATCATAGCGGTGTTGTATTGACATCTTCACCCTCGTCATCTCGAGTTCTTCATCTCCATCATAGGTCCAAACGAAAAACGTGTTGACATTTTTCTCCCATTCATCTCATTGCGTTCCAACGCCAACTATAGATTTCCATTCGTTGTTTCGGGTTCGGCTCGAATCGAGACGCGAGCCGGTCGTCTTTCTGAATGTTCGCCACCAGTGGCTCATTCCTCCTCTTCCTCGGCTCCTTCCTTCTTGGCTCCCAAAGCCCATTCTGGTTTGTCGGTCTAGAGATATGAAAAACTCCTGATTTAGCTCCTAGTTTTCACGAAGCTTCCCCAAAAATTGTGAAAGATTTTCGAATTCGTACCTGTTCTTTGCCCTCATCCAGCTTGAAGTCTTTTTTGACGGACTTGAGGTTCGATCTGAAGTCGACTTCGGTTTTCACGTTCTTGATCTTCATCTTGTCGAACCTGTTGCGGGGAAAAATTTCCATTAGGTGCAACGTGGAAATGCCATTGGGAATGATCATATTTTCCTCTCCGATGGGAAAAAGTTGATCTTCCAGTAGATAATGCGATGGGGCACGAGGGACTTACTTTGAAACCTTCTTGAGCGAAGGCTTGACGAACTTTCCTCGCAAGTCGTTGACTTGAATGGTCAATTCGTTGATCTGCAATCATAATTTCACACGAAATTACAATGAGAATCTTATACATTGAGATCCGAACTCCGGTTCATGAGAGTTTTGATCGTCGCAACCTTCATCCCACCAATCAGACACTCACGAGGAAATCCTTCTGGCGGACTTCGTACTCGAGGTCGTATTTCTTGTTTTCGAGATCGGTGATCCTGGAGTGGTATTCCTTGATGATTTGTTGGAGCGAGGCTGCGAAGTCGAAGAAACTTCAAAATCCTGATCCGATTGACCGAGGCTCGAACTCTACGAATTATTTTCCAAGATCTCGATGCTTGCTTCGGTCAGAGTAATTTCTCTCCGACCGAACCACTCACCTTCGTTTGCTCCATCGAGGCTTCTGGGTTGGCCGCACCTCTCGGAAATGATCTTTTTCCTCGCCTCGGCTTTGCGCTCTTGTTCCTTTTTGAGTTCATCAGCAGCTTTTTTACGGAGCAGAGCCTGTTGACGAAAGAAACTTGACTCGAATCTGGATATAATCCTTCAGCTTTCCCGGCGAGCAAAAAACAAAAAACCTTCATCGTAGTCAGGATAAACGAATAGTCCAGCGAGACAGAGGATCGCTTACCCTGAGTTTCTTCTTCCTCTCGGGGGTCATGAAACCTTTCTTCTCACCGCCGCCCTTCTTCGCTTTTGACGCTTCTTCCAACCGCTTTCGAACCTCGGCCTTCTTTCGCTCCTTCTCCTCCATTTTCCTCTTCTCCTCCTGAAGGAACAGAACTGTGTTAATCCACCGCTCAGAACGCCGATTTCGAAGAGAACTGGATCTTTGCCACACGATGACGATATCATGTTTACTCACTTCCGAAATGTCCGGCATCTTGACTCAAATGGGGAGGGCTGAAGGGGAAATGAATCGTTAAAACACGAATTCCCAATTTGATATCGACCGAAACTCGGGGAAATCACTTCTGAAATGATGAAACGGGAAGTTTCCCTCAAGTATCGTAATGACATTTTTCAAAACAGTGGATGTTAGCAATTTTCCCGTTAAGCCCAGCAGCACAGCAAAGTCTCGCCCACACCGAGATGGCGGTCAACCGAAAATAGCCCTGGTTTCATACCAGCACCAGCGCCGGCAGCAGCAGCAGCCGCCTATATGGTGCTGTGGTGTTCCTCAGGCGAGCAAGCGATGGCTGTGCCTCACTTAAAGTGTCAGAAAGATTTCTACACCGTTTGACAAACACACAAGCTCGACACGAGGCCAGAAATGGTTTTCAACAACAGGGCGAAAAAAGCTTCCTCTCGATTCTTTTCTGTCCAGTTTCCGCATCCCATGGGGTGGTGGCGCGAAACCAAATCCTCGACCATGAGAGGTGCTGGGTATCTCTCTCTCTCAGTCAGTCATCCAGATTTTCCCCGGGGCGGATGCGACCTTGTTGCTTGAGCGCCGTCCTCTGGTGAGACGGAGTACGTTCACTTCCGAGTCTCGGGTCGTTCAAAATGTTTCTACGTCTCTGTCGATGAGCGAACGACTCGATCTCAAACATTGCTCGGTTGATCACGCCGCGCCGTCGACGAGATGGCACATTGGCCTGTTTTGTCACAAAAACGCGGTGGAAGTCTCTCTTTGTAGATCGAGCTCTGGGCGACAACAAGAGTGGCTTTTGATTTCCACTTTAAGACGAAAAAAAAAAGCCTCGCCCCGTATGGAGTGAAGATGAATTCTCTAGGGCTGATTAGAGCTTCGAGTCGATCGGTCGGTCGAGTTTTTAGCTTAGGCTTGTTTTCGTCCGGAATCTATATTTAGGAGCAATGAGGTTCAAACCCGGTTTACACATTTCTGCCTTGTGTCTTTAAAAATATACACCGCTCGACTTTCCACAGACACATTCAACTGTCTGGCTTAGGCCGCGTAGTTCACAATACAAGACACCACCGATCTGCGAGCTCGTAATCTTCTTCTCTCGAACGCATCCGCATATCTGCGTTCTGGAAAGAATAAGTAGTTTAAGCGACCGACGACGCCACGCTCGGAATCGATGTCACTTCACTCTTCGTGTACTGTGTGAAAGAGGGCGCGGCGGCTAACGTTTATGAGAAATATCACTCGAACAGATCGGCTTTAGTTCGTTTATAGGATAACATCGATGATGTCGTCGATTGTCGACAGTTGTCAAACGCGGCGAAACAACTGAGCGCGAGTTGATCTTGACATCCGCATCGACATCGCAGAAGCAGCCCATAGGTCCTGTCATTCATTAAGAAGGCCTTTGTAAACGGCTGACACACCGCGACGAGCGATCACGAGATCGCTTTGTGTGTAGGCACTTGAACGCTTTTAGATGCGTTTCCGAATAATTAGCTCGACACCTCGGGGGAACTCTTTGTCTTTTGCCTCACCCGAGCTCTGGTGACGCTATTTCGTACGTTCAGAACGCTATCGGTGGGGAGAACACATCTCTCCCGACCTCTCTCTTTCTGTAACGCATCCAAATCCAGGTTGGTGATCATCGACTCAATTTGCGCCGCCATGACATCGGGACTTTCGTCTTCTGGTTCCGCGTTGCCATGAGAATATCTTTCCAGAAGTTCTCGCTTAAGGTCGAGAGGAAGAGAATCATCTTCCGGAATGCTTTTCGAGATCGTTGTCCGGCGGAGAAAAATCCATTCTCTCAACAGTATGAGACTGCGAGTCATCTCGAGAAGCCCGGGAGAGCTTTCAAAAATGCATCATCGTAAATGAGCTCTACAATTTGTGGTTGCTGCAGCAGTGATGGGCTCGCTGGTCAGCCGCTGCGCTAGCGTTCTGTAGATGTAGTCGAGTTTGGTGCCATAGGGTCTTCTCATACGACGAGACTCACCCTCCCACCCACACTGGCTCGCTTGGCTTCTTCTTCTTCGACGGCCGACTTTCGCCAACTGAGCTCTAGAGATATGAGATTTGAGTTCAAGGCTCAAACTGTGGTAGCAAACCGGTTTGACCACGCCTCCGATGTCGCTAAGATGCACTAACGCCTTCATTATAAACAACTACCTGGTTTGCTTATTTCGATTTGGCCTGCTTCGCGATTATTATCTGTCACATCTGAACTAGTTCACAGCTGATTCTGTTCCAGGAGCATCGCGCATCCATCCAAGTTGAAAGGGGTTTCACTTCCTGTCGAGTTAATTCTACCTCCGAAACTCGTTTCCAGTCGCCAAAACATACAACTGCGTCGCCTGAGATCGCATTCACACAAATATATCGATCGAGAGCCGAAACCGAAAGCTCGAAAATGTACTCTTGTTTCAGATGGAGTTCACCGAGAAGGGGAAGGAACCTCCGGGAACTCCGGAAAACTTCTCGAAGCGGGTCTCACTCGAAAGAATCAGCCCCGAGCCCTCGATAAGAGATCGGACTTACGGCAGAAAGGCCCAGAATCGCTCACCACGAACAACTTTTCAGAGGGATTTGATGGAAATCGTCGCAATCAGGAGGAGAAGTCTCATCTTAGCGCAACACCGGATCCAAATCGCGGCCGTTCAGTTTGACATGACCGTTCAGGCGAATCACAAAATCCAACGGATGCGAGCAAGCCTCAGGAGACACAATTCCTGAAGCGAAATTCACCGAAGTCCAAACAACAAACGCAAACGGCTGAAACTTACTGCGGGCCTGTCGAGAGAGGTGAGGTGCCAACCGGATTCGTCAGGAGATGACGTACCTGTGTTCGTGCGAGCTTTCTAACGAGGATGTCTCCGTGAACTCGCTACCAGAATCTCGCCCGTTTGAAGAGAGGGTGTTTGCTTGTTGCCTGAATGGCTGGCTCTCTGACTGGCGGCTTGGCAAACCTACGGACCGAGTTGTGACTCATGCCGCCTGCGGTCTCTACCAACAAATAGCGCCATATCTTCCTCGCGCGTGAAACAAACCTCAAAACTATGCTAGTATGAAAGTGGAAATTTCCGAGCGAATACGCTCTGGGCGGAAGTCAACGAAGGAATAACTCCTGATTAGAGGCATCGCCTACTGGAAAACCGCTCCGTGGTCCGGAAAAAAACACCAACGATCACCGTAACATTTGATTTGTGGACACGGATATGGTCTGACTGAGCTATTGAAAACAGAAGCGTTCAGCGAGGAATCAGGAGGAGGGGAGAAGTAGCCAAACCATAAGCTCCATCGGAGAACTCGATCTTCAGCTCTTCGAGGATTAGATGGGCGCTTTATTTTGAGACAGAAAAGTCTGCCTCCGAGTTCCGGATGAATCTGTCTGAGCAGTGAAGCAATCTTCCTTAATTTGATTCACCCGAACTGAAGCAGCGGCCGGTCTTGTTAAGAGAGATGGACTTCACTTATTAGACGACGATTTGAGCCGGGTGCCAAACGAGTCGCTGGAGGAGATGAGTCTCTTCGGTGAGCGGCTTTCTCGAAAGTTGCTCGAATTTGTTGTCTCGAATTCGATCAGTAATTCAAGAAACTTCGGGGTGAGTCCATCTATGATCCGACGAGACAGAGTAGAGCCTCCAAAACTCGCACAGAATGAGTCTCACCAGAGGGATACTGAGGCCCCATCGTAAGATCTCTCGAATATTGTCGCAAATGTTTGCAATCTCAGCTCTTCTAAATCATCTGCCGCGAAGAACGAGTTTTGTGAGGAACTGAGATGTGGATTATAGCAAACTTGAGTCTTATGACTCTGTGTTTTTTGGATCAAATTCACTTTCTCCCAAACGCAGCAGGGCCCATGCAGACGATTCAATTGAGCTTTTCTCTTGACAACACTCGCTTCCTTTCACTCTATCTCTCCCCAACTGAGGTTGTCACGCTCCCTTTGTGGAACATTGCTTCAGACGCGGGCACTCTGCGTGCCCCCCAGTCTCGGATATATTTCTAAGTGGAAAGGGAATAAAATGAAATCTCTGAGCAATGTCTTATTCTTTATTGTAATTTTGTAAAGCAAGAGAGCGTTATCAGATCCTGACACTCATAGGTCCCGTCTTAAGTTCACATGTGTAAGAAGTAAGTACAGAGAATATCATGTAGTACTGGATATTAATACTGAGTCAAGCCGGGACCGGAGGTTGACAAATTCTGAAGCGAAAGCTTGGCATGGTTCGATACTGAATGAGAACGAGAGAGGCTTTCTGGAGGTGATTGATTCAGACTGTTTTCTTGTTCTTTGACGACTTCCCATCCTTATGACGGGAACCACCAAAAAGCTTACCGCATCGCCTGTACAGTCGCTTCAGCTTATCTGGTACATCTAATACGGCAGCCCCAACAGTTCCTCCTACATAAAGTCCTGTAATTGCTAACGTACAATCCCCTTCAACACTTCCCAAACAAACGCCTGTTAAACCTGCTATTTTAGCTCCCATACAAGCACCCCCAGCGACTCCTACAGCGGTTCCTGTTGCAAGACCAGCTTTTTCTCCTTTCTTCACATGTTCATCACGCTTCTGCCCGTAAGCTGAAAGATTCGTCTCTATGAATTTTCTCGCCGCGACGTCAATACGGTGCCTCAGCTTTTTTAGATGAGCTTTGACAACGGATGGACCACCCATCTTCTTCGAGTTATTGAAGCGAGCCTCGACTTCTTCGATCAATTCTTTATGCAAGTATTCGAAGTACGAAGGCTCCATTGGCTCATTATCACAGAGCTTCGACATTCTCTTTTCATACTCGTCGTAACATTCGTTGACTATTGCAGTATTCTGAGCCTCGACTGTGATGTAGCAAATTCGTTCGATTTTCGGATAATTTCCGCTGCGTAACTCCTGAACGTAGTGGTTCACCAAATCAGCAAAACCGCGTACCTTGAGCTCTTCGCCGTTGAATCTTTTCGGTTTTAGGTTTTCTGGCCGGAGAATACGTTCGATGAAGACTTTCATGTTCTCCTTGAACTGCTTCTCGATATCTGCAAACGAATCGAAATCGAAGAAACAGAACTCGGAATGGAAGTATTCGACTCATCTAGGCGTGGATGAAATGCACCAAAAATCGTTGAAAAATGTTCCCCCACCTGAAAGTTGGCCGTGAAAATCTATGGAACCAGCCACTTTCAGCCCGGGATGAGGCATCAAGAAGCACTTCATCGAGTCAAAGCAGTCCTTGATGTTTCTTCGCATCGCTCCAAGTTCTTCGTTGACGCGATCGAGTTCAAAAACTCTGTGGAGAAGCTACACCTGATCACAGATCGCCACGGAGGTTTCCATGTGACGCATCGATGTGACTGTTTCCATTTAGATCAGAAGAGCACATACTCACCCTCTCAGTTTTAGTTCACCTCCTTCCCAACCGTAAGGTATCTCATGAGAAAACATCCAATCTCTGACAAGGAATATCAACTCTTGGAAAGGTTTCTCTTGATTCTTAGAATACTGCTCCGAAGTCCCAGAAATGCGACGACTGAATTCCGTGAAAAGCTCCAGATCGTTCAGATGATTCGCTTTGATATTTTTCTTGATGTTAAAGATTTGAACGGAGGAGAGCAATACACTCAGTGTGAAGAGTGATGTGCTGTCGTGGATTGATGTGTTAACATCGAATAGACCTTGTGTGTCCATCAACAGGACCACGATTTCTTCGCCAGTAGAGTCTCTGATCTGGAATAAATAAGCTTTTGGAGTCGATCCGAAAATATGCGTGGAGATGTTCTGAATTTAGCTGTCATCAGATGTGCGCGAACGAACCTTGAACGCCTCTGGCCAGATTTGAATGCCTTTAGTGACGGAGTCTTTCGATCTCTTCCAAAGAAACCCGTTGTGTAGATTTTGAGCGTCATGCTTCATCCAGTTGGGCGCACCAGCAGCCCTCAGGTACCTTCGGGAGCAACACAAGTGGAATCGCGTAATGGAATCGTCCAATTCAAACTCAATTCCAATTCCGATTCAATTCTAATTTCATTTATTCAGAGGTTTCATCACTAACAAACAATGGTCGCTTCTGTGATACCCATTAACAGTCAATATCAGCTATCAAATGATCAATAAGGTGTTTCCGGAAGGATATGAAGGCACTGGTAGCTCGAATTCCAGATAGCAGAGAGCATGGCTCCAGCGTGTTGATTCCAGAGGAATCTATATTATCATGCAGGGTGACCCCGAGAAAAACAGCAGACTCAGAGAAAGGAAGGTCCGTGTCATCCCATCGCACGGTTGTTAGACAGCTGTCCGGGTCTCGGAAGGAGAACAAGACGACATTGGTTTTGTTGGTGTTGATCGTGAGTTTTAGCGAGCGTAGTTTAGGTTAGATATCAGAGAGATAGGCATTGAGATGCGCAAAGTCTGCGTCAAGATGAGTTTTGCGAGACCAAAACAACACAGTGGTATCGTCTTCGAATGCTATCGCACGGAGGGAAGGAGAGAGCGTATGTGCGAGCAGAAAGACAGGATTTAAGTACAGTGTGACCTCGAATATATCAACCTCGATTATATCAACCCCCATGTATTTCGCCCTCGATTATATTACCTCTTGTGACCCATGACGCCCACCCAACCGATTTGGCCCAATTTGAGCGAAACCCCGATTTTAGCGGAGACCAAGTTGAGCCAGAGACCGATCTGAGCCAAAGACCAATTTGCACCAAGCACCGATTTGCGCGCGTTGCCGATAGGAGCGCGAGACCGATTTGAGCGACAGCCCGATTTCGGCTAAAGACCCATCAGAGCGGGACACCGAATTGGGCGACAGACCAACTTGCGCAAATGACCGATTTGAGCCTTCGATTGAGCGCTTGCTGTGGCACTGTGGTAC